>CATIWK010059970.1:0-10993 GCA_949634005.1 Mallotus japonicus | reverse complement strand
TGTGAGTTTATTGTAGTTAGGTGAATAATATATTACTCATTATATGATTTTAACATTGAAAATGCATATTATTTTTACATTAAAGCATAAATTTTAAACAATATTTGTTAGAAGGGTACCAAAGTGTAAAAAATGTGAAACGTATGGTACAAAAAATCCAAAAAAAAATCACTCGACTATTTTTGTCAAAAGGCAAAACTACAGGGACCAAAATTATACTTATCCCTTAATTTTATTTTTTGTAGGTTATTTTGTATGGACTAATTTTAATTCTTTTCTTATTTTTATACAAGGATTATTGTTCAGTAGTTTATTTTATTTTATTTATTTACAATGTGTGTATAAAAAATTGTAATAATTTCTCCTCCTTCATTACTTTATTTGTGTCTTTATTTATTTATTTATTTATTTTTGTGTTTATTTATTTGTTCTATTGTGAATGGATGTGATGTAATGGATGTTATTTAAATTGTTAAAAAATATTTTGTTAAAATGCTATAAATATTTTATCAGAATTGCATAATTGTGTGTAAATAAGAAAATAATTAAATTAACAAAACATGAAACTCAAATGGAGGTCAACTGCAAGATTAGGTGGACATACTAAAATTTTTTTTTAAACTCAGTCTATGAGAATGATTACTGGGCTATTTATGGAGTTCAGTTGCCATAAAAGTGAATGGATGTGATGTAATGGATGTTATTTAAGTTGTTGAAAAATATTTTGTTAAAATGATATAAATATTTTATTAGAATTGCATAATTGTGTGTAAATAAAAAATAATTAAATAATTAAAACTAATAAAACATGAAATCTAAATGGAGTTCAATCGAAAGGTTCAGTTGACATACTAAAGCTCGTTCTTGAACCTAGTCTATGATAATGGTTGCTGGGCTATTTGTGGAGTTCAGTTACTGTAAAAGTATGTTCCAAATTTTATTGAGTTGATGACTCCATCTTTAATTAAGACTTTTATGGCTTATGATTGTATCTCCTAAATGGATCTTAAGTCCACAAAGTGCCATGGTTGCCTCATTTTGACGCACACTAAATCCCACTGCATAGAGTTTTCTACAAAAGTGATTCAATATGAATGATTTTAGTGAGGGATGACGGCTAGGTTTTTCTCTGAAAAACTCTGAGAGTCCTATTCTGATTGTTCTTCTTCATTTTTCCTTCCGCTAGGAGGCGCCATTCGGCCGCTTGGTTCTCCTCCTTCACTATGGATTTCCCAAGTCACTCTGACATGTTCCATCCTGTCGTTAAGCCATCCTATGTGACTATAACTAAATCGCATCAAACCTGTATCATTGATTCCCCATCGACAGCTTCTGTTAACAAGGGGAGGATACATAGCTATCAAAATTGACCAATACATTTATGAACAACAATTGGCATCCTGCCAACACGCTCTCATCGCAAGGATTTTTTTATTAAAAGGAGAGTCTCCTTGGAAGATTGCTGATTTGAAAAGAAAATTGTCCACTGTTTGGGGACTCTCAAGAAATTGGAAACTCATATCTTTAGGTCGTGGATATTATAATGTGATCTTGAACTCCAATTCTGAAAAGAATTCTGTTTGGAGTAGGGGAGCTATTGCCTTGAAGCCTGGAATTCTTTGTTTGCAATATTGGCAAGCGGAATTCGATCCATTGGCTCAGAAATATACAAACTCACAAGTATGGGTTCGGTTCTATAAATTGCCATGGGAATATTGGCATCCTAAAATTTTCACGTCCATTTCTAGGGGAGTAGGAGTTCCTCTAAAGATTGATGCTGCCATGACTAATGGAGATCTTGGTCATTATGCTCGTTTGCTTATTGATATCGATCTCTCTTCTCCATTGCTAAAGACTCTTTTAGTAGAACGTATTGGTAAAAGTTTCTTCACTGAGGTAGTTTACGAAAATTTACCTCTATATTGCTCATTTTGTTCAAAATATTGGTCATGATGCACATTCTTACCGTTTGGCTAATAAAAATAATGCCCATCGTGAAGCCCCAAGAAAAGAAGATGCTCCTAGAAAGGCAGAGGTTCATAAGGTCTGGAAACCGAAAGATAATCCACCCAGCACTATTCTTATTACTAATGCATTTGATCATCCCTATACTATTACCAAGGAAGTGACTCTAGATTCAGAAATTATTCCCCCTAGGTGGTCATCCTGCATGCATAGGCTTTGTCAGGTGGTCAACATACAAAGGAAATCTAGAATTCCGATCGGAATTCCAGATTGCCGATCAGCAATCTGGACTTCGGGTTGGGATTAAAACTCGTTGTTTCTGATTTTTTCAATGTTTTAATGCAAATAAAACTCATTATCTCAACTTTGATTGATTCAGTGATGAGATAGGCTTTGTCATTCCGCATGCATAGGCTTTGTCATCCGATCGGCAATCTGGACTTCGAGTCGGGATTAAAACTCGTTGTTTCTGATTTTTTCAATGTTTTAACGCAAATAAAACTCATTATCTCAACTCTGATTGGTTCAGTGATGAGATAATGATGTCTTCAGGTGATTAATTCTTGATTAATCGCTGGAATTAACAGAGAGAAAGAGTCCCTCACAGGAGGAACTCAATCTCCTGATGCAACAGAGTCACGTTGTGACTTTGCTAGGTTTTTCACATGGTCTCTAAATAAACTATAGCTAGGCCTGCTTTGAGAAAAAAGAGGGGAGAGGCAGAGAAGAGGAGAGAACAGGGGATGCAGAGTTGAAAGTTCACGTTCTCTGTTGTAAATCAAAACAAGCTTTTTTCTTCTTCTTCTTGAAAATCTTTTGCGAAAGAACTTAAACACACACAGACACAGGAGTCCTTTGATTGATCTTAGAAACACGGTTGCCTTCAAAGAGAGAATAGAAGTTAAATATCCAGACGAATTTCCAGTAATCAAATGGTGCAAATCACCTACTCTGAGGAGTCATCAATATTGCATCAGTGTTTTGTTCTTTTTTTTGCTTGTTTATTTCATTCTTTGTTTTATTTCTTCTTCTTCTTCTTCCTCTTTCTTTCTTTACATTGATTTATTTATATACTATTTATTTTTCTGTTGGTTTTTTTTTGTATATTTTAATGGAAGGAGTAACCTAGATTTACAGGACATGAATCTCAAGTAATCATGGACGAGTCCCATGATTAATTAGTTGTAGGCTTTATTTTTTATATTTTTTTTTGTTATTATTGTTCTATTGTATATTGTTATTTACTGTTTTAATGTTTTTTTATTATTGTATTTTAGATGCTTGTAATAGCCCCAATAGTGGGATATTAATAAAAATTATGAGTGGATGTGTGTAATTAATTATTTAGTAATTAGGTTTATTTGGTAAGTTTAATAAAATAAATGATGGTTTTAGACTAATCTAGGATGCATGTAAAGTTAAATAGGATTAGAAATAATTTTGTTTGAATGTTTGTTTTCTTTTATGCTTTTATGTTCTTTTTATGGTTTTGATTTATTTTTATGTTTGAATTATGTTTTTTTTTTTTGTGTTTTTTTGCATTTAAGCTCATAATTAGGGTTTTTAGGTTAATTATTATATTCACTTTTAATAATTAGTTTTTGTAGGATTAATTAATTAATTTGGTTTTAGGTTCATAATTAATTTAGATTTTAGGTTAGAAATAATTTAGGCCCACCTAGTTAAATTAGACATAGGCCCATTTTTTAGTTAATAAAATTAATTTAAATTTAGCCCATTAATTAAAGTTTTTTTTTCATAATTTGTAAACCTAGGCCCACTTCTAGAATTAAAATAAATAGACTTAGAATCATCTAAATAAAATTGATTAGGAATTAGGCCCATTAGCTTTTTAGGATCATTTATAAAATAAAACATGTAAACTTAGCCCATTTAAATAAAATTTGTAGATTAGACTAACATAGGGATTATGAGCTTGAATGATGCATTATTTGTATGTAATTTCATTGATTGGTTGTTTTGGAGTTTATTGTTTAAAATAAGGGTTTATATGAAATTGCATGTAAATAGAGGATAAAATAGTAATTAACAAAATAATTCTAAAAGAACACAAGACTAAGAGAAGTTAGTATTTCGAATCCAGAATTTCCTGGTTGTGGTGCTAGCTTTCTTTTGGAGAATCGAGTACCACCTCCGATTTTGTCCTAGTTATTACCCTGGGTGGCGACTCCATCATCTCCACGCTATGTCTATATGATATAGTAGTGTGTTCCTTAAAGCCCTGAGCTTAAACAGTGTCACGGTTGCAAGAAACTTGGGCGTGCGCTAAACCCCGCCGTCTACAGTATGCTTGTGAGGATCTTTTGGAGGGTGCGAACTTCCCTTACATGGATACCTTGATCCCACAACTGATTGATACTATAGCCAGTGATTTCATTCCACTGCCTCCATCTCCTCAAGCGGATCCTACACAGCCTTCGGGTTCAAGAGCTGGCACTTCTTAGGCGCCCTAGGGCCGTTCTACTTCTAAAGTGGCATCTGCTGATCCGATATATTTTTTAACTTTGCTTTTTCCTGTTTATGTACAAGCATATAACAAACTTTATTAGCGATAACTTGTAAATGACATGGGTTATGAGAGCGTATCTACAACGTCGAGGATATCATCTGAAGAGATCAGGTTCTTCTCGCTCTGATGATGAGGGTATTGCTAGGACTGAGGCGACAACTCATGCTAGTAGTGTGGCATCCGACGGTTCAGTTCTTAGTGATATGGTGAACACGATGCCCTCGATGTTGTATGGATTATCGATTATAGGAGCTGGGATGAGCTTTCCTTTACCCAGACCTGGCACACCTTGTCAGATGTAGCACCTGCAGACACTACTCATGTTAGTATTTTACCTTTATTTAGGGCTTTTTCTTTCTTTGTTTTTTCTGTTGTCTGACTTTTTTATTTTGTAGGAGCTTGTTTCTACTACTTGGTTCTAGTATACTGTTGCGACCAGTGTGCAGGAGTATTTCATGGAGTTTACTAACGAGCATAATGTACGTCCTTTTTTTATTGTACCTGCTTTATGCAAATGCATATGCCTTTTACGAATTCATGAATGTAATTTATGATTCTTATCTAATGCAGAGTCAGTACAATCCGCTAGCAATGAGTAGGAGAGGGAGAGAGCATCTTGGAATGAGCTTGTTAAGCAGTTAGAGCGAGAGCTAGCCACTTTTCGTATGGATCAGGATGATGAGGCGCCTAGCCTGGGTGAAAATTTTACATTAATTGATGTTCTATATGTTCAAAATGTTGGACATATTAAAGAGTATGAAAAGCTTGGCTTGGAGCATTAATTTGGGCAGAATCCGCATTAGTTTGCGAAGTCTACACAATAATATAATCAAGTACATAAGCTTGGATGAATTTTGGAGTCTTTTATCTATTTTGGAGTCAATAAAGAAGATTTGAGAAGATTCAAGGATATTCCAAGTCAAAGTCAAAAGTCAATAAGTCAAAGTCAATGGTCAACATCCTACTTGGCATGTGACATGGCATGTTTAGTTGTCATGAGTTGTCATTTTACTTAGTTGTTATAAGTTATCATTTTGCTTAGTTGTCATGAGTTGTCAATTTTACTTTTCAAAGTTTACTTGTCATTAGTTATTATATTTTTAAAGAATCCTCTTTAGTTAAGGATTTCCTTTATAGGAGTCTTTAGGAATAAGTAAGAAACCTATTCCTTCAAGCATTAGGATGTTTACATGCCTATATAAAAGGCTATAATATTGTAATACGAATTTAGAACAAGTTTTATCAATTAAATTCGAATTCTTGTAAGGTTAAAGTCCTTTTCTTTTGTTCTTAAAAGAACTTAGTGAATTTATCAAGTGAAGGCTTGGTGCATTCAAACCTAGTTTTAGACTTAAAATTGACTTAGTTAATCTTAGGTTTATATTAAACAACCTTTAATTCTTTGTAATTAATGTTCTTAAGTACAGGTTATTTAAGGGTCTTATTGGGAATTAGAGTTTTCCTTTGCTTGGTTTATGAACGATCCTTGGCAAGGTTATCAAGATTGAATACGGGTTTGGTACAAGTTAATGAAAGGAATCGATTAAGCTACTTAGGCCATAGGGACTAGTGTGGAAAGCACTAACCTAAGTAGAGCAAATTTGAAAATTTTGCTTTATCTTAACCCTTCATCACATGAAGAATTCCGTTCGCAAGATTTATTTTGCAATTCAACACATAACTAAACATACATCACATGTATAAATTACACTTAGGAAATCAAGTTGCGGAATCACTTACCAATTTCCAAGTGTTTGATGTAGACCACAATTATCTACTACAATGGATTGCCTTCTTGAATCAATGCTCTAGCCACCCAAGTGTGTGGCCTTTAGCTTGAAACACCAAAGCTCTCCAATCACCTTCTTGCCTTCAATTGAGTGTAGTTGCAAGCACCTCTCTATAAACCCAAGAAGCCTCAACTAACTTAATTCTACTAGCAAGATATAAGAGTTTTCCTTTTTGTATATATTTGGTTTCCTTTTGGTATATAAGTTGTCTCTACAACTTTTTCTCAACATATATCTCTCTCAACCTTATTAACACTTAATAAGGTTATATATATAGTAGAGAAATTAGGGTTTACTTTAGACATATACACAAAATATCTCTTACACCTCCATCATTAGGTTGTCCACTTGCATGGTTAGGTTAGGAGTATATATATATATATATATATCTAATTATTATAGAGAATCAATGTAGATGTTAATTAAACACATCTCATGCATTTCCACCACATATAATTCTCTACAATTCCCACTAACTCATTTACCTCAAAAGTCAACAATAAACACAAATGAGAAAATATCTCATATATATTTGTATTTATATCAAATTAACTTAAATTGATAAATGGACTTGGGCTTGGTCGTTGGGCCAACTCTTGGGCCAAGCCCAATCCATAAATCAATGGGCCTAGTTGATGGACGTGAGCTTTTTGGTTGGGCCAACTATTGGCTCAAGCTCATTCCATCAAACTAATGGGCCTTGGGTTGGGCCAACTCTTGGGCCAAGCTCATTCCAACAACCTAATAGGCCTGGATGAGGTTAATGGGCCTTGGATTAATTTTTGGGCCAAAACTCTTTTAGGCCTAGGCCCATACACCTTGGGCCATTAATACAAGTCCAATAGTAAACACATATATTCTTTATTTAATACTTTAATTAATATCTCATATTAATCAAGTATTTAATAATTAAACTCTTGGTGGAATTAGATTTCATGATATGCTAGAATCATTGCTCAATGCATAAATCCAATTCCATTAATCTTAATTGATTGATTAAACTCTTTAATAAATAATTAGATTAATAAGGTGATATAGAGAAACTCTTTTAGGTGTGACTTACTAGGTCCATATCTAATTGGCAATGAGAATATAATATCAACTCTTGATATTACTTGAAACTCTTTCATGCCTAAATATGAAAATCCTAATTATACACATTTAGTTCTCATAAGTTGTGAGTGACCCCTAGCATCGATATCATAACTACCCAATTAGAAATGAATGCATATATTGATTCACACGAACACTTATGGTTATAATTATCGTGCACTAAAATCCCTTCATTAGAAGATCCCGATATAGCCTAGAGTCAAGGTTTGATCAAACTTTAATAGCCGTATCATATGACCTCATCTCAAGTTATTCTTAATAAAATATAACAAATACTAGAAACACTTTCTAGCACTGAAACTCTTTCAAACTGTGTTATGTTTTTCCTGGCCAGGAACTTATTTATCAAGAATAAACTTAGATAGCATAGGATCTATCCCAGTTCACTTCGGGCAATGAATCCCATCTTGGTTGAACACTCATCCCTACATTTAACTGACTAGAGCCACCATACGCCATATACCCATGTATGAATAACACAAGTATGTAAGCGGTAACAAACTCCAACCACTCAAATGTGGATGACCGTGTCACCTCAGGTCAAAGGACTATATGCACCATCATGACCTAGACTGCGATCGTTGATTATAAGTGAATATCCTTGCGATCACAAATCTAACGTCACTGTTCGATCCATCCATTACATGAGTATCCACATGTCTATTCTGATATCTCATTTCAAGTAGCATGAGACTCACTACCTCCCACTATTAGCGTCATATACTAATCAAGGAAAATAGACAGAGGTGATAGTTCTAATTAATATTACCCAGATATTAATTATTTGACTATGAACAATTTATAACATATGTACTAAATAAATTTGTAACTCATATTATCAACTCTTGGTAATAAATTTATTTAACATAATGCTAAAGGGTAAATACTCAAATGAATAAACACTTTATTTAAATGAATATTTTATTACCATAAGGATAATTTACAATGTCATTATTTATTACAAGTATGGTACTAGGGCATATCTATGCTAACAGTCAGAAGGAGTAATAGAGTTAGGAGATTTTGGTTTGATTCTTGGATTTATGAAGCAAAGTGTAAAAATGTGATCTGGGAAAGAATTAAACAGTGTAGGAATGATTTGGATAAATGGGATCAATTGATTGGTAATAGGTTTAAGAATGAAATTGACTCTTGTAAGCTCCAATTGAAGCAACTCAAATTGCGAAGGGATGCTAGCTCGATAAGGGACTATGCAACTACTAAGGAAAAATTGAATCATATGCTAGCACAATAAGAAATTTACTAGAAACAGAGAGCTAAGCAATTCTGGCTTAAAGAAGGGAACTGTAATTCAACATATTTCCATAAGGTAGCATCTAATAGAAAGAGGACTAATCAGACTCTGAGATTAAAGGACAAAGATGGGGATTGGCGGTCAAGGATAATGGATTGGAACAAGTTATGACAAGGTATTTTCAGGAACTATTTACAGCGTCTGAAGTTAAAACTGATGCAGTGATCCAAACTATTCTGCAATGTATTATAAAGGAATAAAATGATAGTTTATTGGCTTCGTTCTTGGAAGAGGATGTTTGCCATGCTCTAGTCGATATGCATCCTAATAACTCACTGGGTTTAAATAGTCTGAAGCTCGTGTTCTGTAAAACTTTTTGGTCCATTACAGGTTCTGAAATAACTAAAGCATGTTTAAAATTTCTTAATAGTGGCTCTCTACCTGAGGGTTTGGATGATACTTTGATCTCTTTAATTCTGAAAAGGAAGAGCCTTGAGTAAATGGTAGATTTCATATGATTTCACTCTGCAAAGTTGTGTAGAAGATTGTGTCAAAGGTCAACAAACATATTAAAGCCTATCCTACCTTCCATTATCTCGGAGCATTAATGTGCTTTTGTGAAGGAAAGATCCATTACTGATAATATCTTAATTGCCTTTGAAACATTGCACTGTCTTAAGAGGAAGAATCAAGGAAAATAAGGGTTGGCTGTTTTTAAAATTGATATGTCCAAGGCGTACAATAGAATTGAATGGGTTTTTTTAAAGGAACGCTAGAGAAGATGGGATTTAACCACATGTGGGTGGAGTTATTAATGCTTTGTGTAGAATCAGTCCACTACGTTGTAGCTAATGGTGATAACCAAATGGGGCCAATTATTCCTTAACATGGACTCATGCAATGAGATCCATTGTCTCCGTATTTATTCATTATTTGTGTGGAAGACCTGTCATCACTTATTAGAAGAAGAGAGTCTCAAGGCTTAATACATGGTTGTGGAATCTAACAAAATACTCCATTAGTCGCTTACCTTCTATTTACGGATGATAGTTACTTCTTTTTTAAGGTGAATATAGTGGAATCTAATAGAATAAAGGAAGTGTTGCTTCAATTTGAAAAGGCTTCAAGTCAGGTCATCAACTTTCAAAAATCTACCATTTTCTTTAGTGATAATGTGTATAATCAAATGAAGTAGGAAATTTGTGAGAACTTGGGTATTATAGAGTTGATAGGGCTTGAAAAGTATTTAGGTGTTCCATCCTTAATTGGGAGAAAGAAGAAGGAAATATTTGCTTAAATTAAAGATAGAGTATGGCAATCGATGGGTTAAATGCAATGGTGGTCACTAAACTTTACACTTTGAAATTTAGGTACTAAACTTCAATTTGTTTCTTTTTGGTCACCAAACTTTGATTTTGTTTCAAAAAGGATACTGTCAAAATTTTTTAGTCCACTAAATTTCTCTTAAAACCTATTTTAATTAATCAATCTCTTTATCTTTTCAATTTAGTCCATAAATTATAAAAAATTTACTTCTCCTAGGTTTTGATACCACTCAGGAAGAGCATGCTCTTACTGGATGGAATCAAAATGATTTTCAAAATTTTCCTTATTTCTTATAAATGTATAGAAAATATTGACTTACTTGCAAAAAAAAAAAAACTTTAATTGTAGATTAAAATAGTAATTATGGATTGTTCAGGTACTAAAATTTTTTTTGAGTGACTGCTATGAAACTAAATAGAAGTTTGGTATCTAAAAAGATACAAATTAAAATTTGATAACTGAATTGAAACAAAGTTAAAGTTTGGCACCCTTTGGTGTATTTGACCCGACAATGGATTCAAGGTTGGAAACACAAGATGTTAATTAGAGCAGGTAAAGAAAATTTATTGAAAATGATGGCTCAAGCAGTCCTAAATTTATACTATGAGTGTGTTCTTGTCATCGAAGGGGCTATACACTAAAATAGAGAGGCTTATGAATCAGCTCTGGTGGGGTTCGAATAAAAATGGATCACAGGGCATTAGCTGGATAAACTGGCACCGAATGTGTCTAAAGAAATCTTAAAGAGGTCCGAGATTTTGACATTTATGAGATATAAACCTCACTCTCTTGGCTAAAAAAGGATGGTGCTTGGTAATAGATCCTCAATCACTTGTAGCTCAAATTTTTAAAGTAAAGTACTTCCTAAAATAGTTTTTGTTTGAAAGCAAAATTGGGAAATAATCCTAGTTATGTTTGGCAAAGTATAATGGCAGCTCAAGAGTTGTTAAAACAAGGTTGCATTTGGAGAGTTGGGAATGGTACATGTGTCTATTTAGGGAGATAAATGGATTC
>CATIWK010059942.1:0-12364 GCA_949634005.1 Mallotus japonicus | reverse complement strand
TTTATATTTATTTTATTTATTAATGTATAATTTATTTATATTACTTATTTTTATTGGTAAAAATATAAATTATCTATTGATAAATAGAAATAGTAAAATTTAAACTTTTCAATCAAACAAATATGATGCATATAACATCTCTAATAGCAATATCGTAGTACCTACAACCAAAGACCATTAATGAATGGAGAAAAAATCTAACCTCAGTTTCGATTATAAAGCCTCTTACCTGGTCCATCATCAACAACTGCTGCTACTGCTGCTGCTGCAACAAACACTCCAAGTCAATTTGTTTTAGAGGCTCTTCCTCCAGCTACTGCCGCTGTCGCTGCAGCTGCAACCGACGCCCCAAGTTAATGTTTTTTAAAAGCTTTTCCTCCAGCGGCTGCAGCAGCAGCTGTCGCTGCTCCCGCTCCCGCAACTGACGTTCCAACCGCAACCGACGCTCCAATTTAATTTTTTTTAGAAGCTCCTCTCTCTCTAATTCCCTTGGACTCTGACCTCTTAAATCAACTCGCCTAGGAGTTGATGATTCACCAGTGAAGGACATCCTTGCTAACTCGACTCAAGTAACCTGATCTTTATCGCAAGAAAAAACATATTGATCACTGTATAATTAGAGCTTTAAATTCGATCAACAGTTACCACTGTAATCGAGTATTTGAGGTTTTTTCTATTCAGTTAAGTATTATTATTATTATTCTTTTTTCAGTTGGAAGAGAAAATTGATGAATAAAAGAGCGTTTGGAAGGATATAAAATTTTGAAAGAAAAGAGAAAAAGAAAATTGAAGTTTTGAGAGGAAATTTCTGCGGCGCTTTTTCTCTCGCTTTCGTGATGGAAGAAAAGAGTAGGCGACGCGGAGCAGAGGATTTTTCCAACCATAACCTGGTTCCCACAAACTCACATGTTTGGCTTGTTTGACAAGAACCATGGCTTGTTTGACAAGAATAATGGTTAAACAACAAAAAGCGAAAAAGAAGTCTTATTTTTCATTTTTCAATCATGAATCCAAGCCCTCTTCTAGAATGGTCCTGTTTATATAGAAATGGAAAAACCCATCAAAAAGCCCCTGAATTTTCATGTTTTATTTTTTTGAGCCCTTATATTTTTATTATGTTTTATTAAGTCCTCAAACACTTATTTTTGTCCCTACGAAGGACTTATTTAACGGAAAAATAAAATAATAATAAAAAGATTTAACAGCGTCAAAAAATTAATAAAATAATATAATAAATTAAATAAAAAAGGAAATTCAAAAAAAACTTTTTAATGTGCTCTTCTTAGTTTTCGAGAAAATGAAAAGTACCAACCCAAATTTCATGCTCTATCTCATCAGTAAAGAAAAAAAAAAAACCATCCATGCACAGGGACAGTAATATAAAAAAAAAAATTTCAAATTTGGGTTCCAATATTTGAATTTTAATCATCTCTCCTTTTAGCACCTCTATACTGAAAGCTTCTAGACCATAATGTTACTGAAGTTAATTATTGGAACCGAACAAGTGTTAGAACTTCACATTTTCTTTGCAACTTCACCTCACTTATATTCTTGAGCACAATTGAGCTTTGCTAAAAGTTAGATGCTGAGACACTTTGTGTTTTGTTTGGCACATTCACTTCTACTTGTTCAAGCCCCATACCTGCTTTTGACTCCAATCTTAAATTATATTCTTCTATTATATTGTTGCTGATGAGTAGGTAATCTGATGATTAATCATTGTTCTGGTATGGCATTATGAGCCGTAGGCTGTCTTAGCAACCTATGTATAGCACTCTAATGTTTTTACAGTGGCATGGCTGGTGGTGAGCTCATTTGAAATAATCACAACATTCTTTCTTCAGAGACTTAAAACTATTAAAAGTACTAGACAAATCAGTCATATCCTTTTACTCATTTTACATTATCTACAAACAATTTTCTGCAACGTTTGTTAGTGTAGAAATCATCTTTTTAGGCATACAAAAGACATTATGACAATTCGTGCAAAATACCATGCTAATGATCTTGGATTATCTTTCTCTACATCAGGTGTTTGGGATGGACAATAGGTATTGGCTCATCACTGCTTATTCAGAAGATGATTTGAAACACATGCCAGTCCTTCAAGGTTTTGAATATCCAACAGGACCTGATTTAGATGAGCTACAGCAGCTCTAATTACATTTGGCTGCAGGCGCAGGCTTTATTAAAATGCTGTAGACACCCTCAGTTTGAGGCCCGCAATGGAAGCCCGATGATGAGAATAATACGAGTTCTGAATGCAAGAGAACCTGGACTTCTTCAGAGTGAACTCGAGAGAGAACCTAAAATCTCGAACTTAAATCCAAGCCCAAAATCCTCAAAACCTCAGCCCAAAAACATTGAAACCTAGCCCAAGATGTCAAAGCCCATTTCCTGGCCCAGTTCAGCCCAAGCCTTGCAGGCCTAAGCTGAAGAGGCGCACGCTTAATCAGCGGCCACTTGCAGCTTACTTTTAATGCCATTTAATATTGGCATTAAGGTCCTGACCCTACATCATAAGTTCTCTGATTTTAGGCGTCTTTGGTTGATTTTAGAGGTAAAATTCAGAGCAAGAAAATGTGTGCTCATGATGGAAAAGTGGGAGCGGGGTTTTGTCTTGTCTTAGGAAGGCAAAAAGTAAGAAAAGGTTGGAGTTTTAAGTAGGTTGAGAGGAGAGAAGGGAAGGGAGGTTGATCAGTCTGAAAAAAAAGAAAGAGAAAAAAGAAAGAAAACTTTCTTGAGAGAATAGAGAGAAAAGAGAGGGAAAGAAGAGAGAAAAGAGTGAGTTTAGGCTAGAAACTTGAGATTTCTTGAAGAAAAGAAGGTGATCTTGCATTTAAAAGCATCTCAAATCATCAAATCATCTCTGAAGGCTTGAGTTAGGAGCTCTAAAGTTGTCTACAACAAGTAAAGATCCTTTATTTTAGATTTTTAAGGTTTTCATTTCATTTTGAGTTTGTTTACTTGCATATTGTTACTTTAATTGGGATTCTCATTTTTTTGATACTAATATGAAGGCATGAGTATGTAGAGCACTATATTTTGTTGTATATTTACATTGGTTTTCATTAGAAATTGACTACTTGCTTTAGTCTTACATTCCTAGCATTTTAGGTCGTTTGTAGCAGAGCCTCTGTCCAGGAGGCGTGTGCCTCATTGAAGAGGTGCAAGCCTCTTAGTCTTGTTTTGGCGCCTGCTGGTCAAGAGGCGCACGCCTCATCGCAGAGGCACACGCCTCCTGACTAGGGATGCACGTTCCCAGCTGTATATTATTAGTATATTTTTGGTATCTTCTGCTTGTTTTCCACTATATGTCTAGTATGTTTGCATGATTCAGGTTTATGTTATGCTTGACGTATTTTAACATGATATTAAATGTTATTTTGTGTGATGTTGTGATTTTAAAGCATGTTTAGATGAATGTTTAACATTAATACATACATGCTTGTCTATTATGTGTATACTTGAATAAGTGTTAATTTATTAGAAATATTTGTGTAAATAATCATGTTTTATGTAATATATATGCTATGCATGAAAGCTAACCCAAGCTTCTCTATTTTGTGAGAAGTTAATCTTTTGTTTTGTAGGTATTCTTAAGAGTGATTTTAATCACTAAATTTGTATATTATATTAATTAGTTTTCGAGTGGTTTTAATTATCATTTTAATTGTACAAATTTGTAATCCCTAATCTCTTCCCCATTTATTTGGAATGAATGCTTGTAAATTAATTTTATTTGTTATTACTTGCCAAGGCCAAATCATTAACAGGACTAATGTGCAAATCCGGTAAAAGAATAAAAGTGAAATGACTGCAACTTAACAATAATAAGGAAATAATCAAATAATCCAAGGTAATAAATTACAAAATACAAATGGAGGCCGACCGCAAGGTCGGGTGAGCATTCAAACGCTTATACCCAGTTTCCGAACCCGTTCTCTGATGACGGCTTCTGGGTATCTTCCGCGGAATCCAGTTGTTGTAAGTGTGTCCCGGTTTTCATCCGGGTGGCGACTCCATCTCCGATAATGGGCCTTAAAGCCCATAATTGTATTTTCTAATGGGCCCTGCGCCCACACAATGCCGTGGTCGCCAAACACTTAAGCGCACGCTAGACCCCGCCGCCTACAAATGCCATTCGTTTTCTAAACATTTTTCTTATGTCTTAAACATCTTGGAAGTGGCTCACAGTTACAAAATCCTTGGACACTTGTGTGCTCTAACAAGTCGAGGAATCTTGAATGGAGATATTTGTGCAAAGATGCACCAACACGCCTTCAAACATCTGGTCATTATGTGGCTGGAATCTGGATAGTTTTGAAGGTCAAAAACTATACATTTTCTGTATATATGTCAAATTTTGCTTGATATTTTAAACATCAATGATACCTATAGTTATTCAAATACCTAAATTATAACACTCTCTGTTTTGCTGCTGCATTTTCTATTTATTCAGACCAATGCAATCTTAATCAGTTTCTTTGCTGTCTGGCCAAACAATCTAAATTGCCCCCTATATATATATATATATATATATTTCTGAGTAGCTCGAGGAAAATATGTAATTGTCATGGTGGTGTAATGAAATCTTCCATATTTAGGTTCCCTGCTTATAATTGTTGTAGCTACAATTGGATTGTTCTGTTTGTGAAATTCCATCTCTAATTGGCCAAACACAAGCATCATTTACACAAATCGATACAAAAAAAGCATTTGCCAGCTATTAGTTTAATTTTTTTTTCCTACATCATAAAATAGCTCATTTTAAACCTAATAAATTAGTATGTGTCAAATAAAGAAAAGTCAACAATTAAAAGAGAGGATAGAATAGTTTAGATCCCTTTGCACGCTCAGGTTTATAATTATGCCTTCCTACATGCACGAATCAATTAATGCATGGTTGTACATGTGAATGAATTGCCATGACTTGCATCTACAATATGCATCAGTCAAATTGCAATCCTCCCAAGCAGTACTATAAACAAGTATCTATAGCCAGACAGGCTTGCCATGACATGAAAATGCACAGTAAGGCGTGCATTGAAAATAGACAAAAATTAAAGACAAGAAAGCAGACATTTTCTAACCCATTAGTAAAATCAATTTTCCTACTAATTTTGATCCAACAGTAGTAGTTGCTAAAGATCAACATCACCAAAAATTCTTTAATGCTCTTCTAAAACTTTAGTATCAATATATAAGGCACTGTCAGTACATCTTTATAGCAATTTAAAATTTGAAGGTCAATATACTCTATTCTAATTTTGAGGAACAAAAAATAGCATTTCATTCTAACAAAAGGAGAGCTGAATAGTTGTGTACTTCTAGTTGAATCACGCCAAATACCTAAACATGTTAGGATTCTCTCTAAGTAGTCACGGGTTATCAAATCTTCCATCCGCTTCTTAATTGCCTTGATGTCGGGCTGCAAAATTCAAATCCATCATCACCACATAACAATAAAAAAAAAAAGATATTTTAACCAAGGGTGATCATGAATAAGAAATTGGACAATCAACCAGATCAGGGATTGATGTTCCTAGTACCAATTCTAAGTATAAAATCAAGACCATAGTATTTCATACCTTAAACATGCGACTCAACTGCTCAACACACTCTAACACTAACTGTTGATGGCCTAAAACTTTCCTACTCTTCATTATGCAGACAATTGCAGCATCAATTGCATATCTCCTGTCTTTATCAACGTCTTCAACCACTTTCTTTCTCTCATCTACTACAGGGAGAGGAATCTGCAAATGGGACAATTCAAATGTTTATATCTTAAATATTACAGAACATTGTAAAGCAAGCTGCCCTAAAGATCTGATGCAGCAAGAGACAACAATTCAATTTTGTAAAAAATCAAGCTAAGAGGTACCTTGATTCTCCTCATTCTGTCAGTAAATTTGTCGTTAAATTCAAAGTAGTCTGTCTGGGAAATGCTCTTTGTATTTGGTTCCTTAAGGAGGATTTTATACTTGGCACAAGACAAAGAATGAAGCAATCCAACCAAGTCCTCATGGGTCAAATTTAACTGAGTCATAATCTCAGAGTAACTCAGTCTATCTGAAGTGTTGAAAAGCAGCAGGAGAGCAGCCTGTAGAGTATGAACATATATATCAAAATAAAAATAAGCACTTCAATCCAACAATGAAATATGTCCTACTCTCACCCATCTTGCAAACAGAGTCTTTGTCATAGTATACCTGGTAGGTTGACACAATCAGCTCAATAGGTTTTTGCTCAAACTTGCCCTTAAGATGGCAAGATCCCAACGAATAGATCCACATGAGCTTTCTGTGCTTGCTTTTTTGGTCATAGAACTTCTTGAAAACTTCCACACCCCCGACCTGAAAAAGTATATTCACAAAAAAAAAAAAAAAAAAAAAAACTAAGAAAACGGGAAAGGAAAATGTTGTCTACTTTACATTAGAGTTCATAATAAATAAAAAAATTATGAAAATCTAGATCAAAAGATGTTTACCATCTCTGCAGGAAGGTTGAGATAAGAGGATTTGTAACTTGGCCAAGATCCGGTTGTAAGGAAAGTGACCGCCAAGTCAAACCCAGGATGCGCATTTGGGTTATTGCCAAGGTATTCCTCAAAGCTCGCTTGATTTTCCCTCGCCAATGTCAAATCTGTGACCTTAAAGACAGTTAAAGAACCAATTGAATCACCACCTTTACATGGACCCAAAAAAAAAAAAAAAGCATGACCAACAGCCATGGTCAACTCACCATCCCCTCCATCTTTGAGGTGAACTTTTCACCACACTGTCGCTTCAATTTTGTCAAAATACTCCTTTCATGATCGTCATTAGCACTTCGGTCAAAAAGAAGACGGCGAGCAAGCCTAATCCTGCCAATAGCGAGAGAATACAAATTGGTACCATGAACATAAAACATAGAATGAAACAAAATTAACCACTAAAGAATGGATTTACCTGCAAAATTCAGCAAATAGGTCCTTATCACTGATATATGCCAGCAACCTCACTACCTGCAAAATTCTACCATGAAATGAAAAATCAATGTTGCTAATAACCTTCAAAAGCTCAGAAAACACTTAAAAAAGCCTATCTAAATACAATGCTCAAGCAATTTATAGGATGAAAACTCAGATAGGCCACCTTCCCCAGTGTTTCTTCTATAGCCTCGTCGCTCAGTTTCTCACTTCCCCCCTTCTTAAGGATATTATCACAGAATGTTGCAAGTAGTTCCGCACTTGAACTGCCAGCCACTGTCATGTTACAAAATATCTCAAAAGCATCTTTCATGGCCTATTGAACATCCCAAAGAATGAAAAATAATTAGAAAACTAGTCATTCATCTGCACGTTGCGCGGACTGTAAACATAATATATTTTTCAAAAATATGTCAAAACAATGAATTAAATAATTCTAAAAAATAAATTACAAATTAATCAAATAATTTATAAATATAAGAACTCAAAAATTTATCACGATAATTTCATTCAGTGCTCTTTGCAAAGAGAGATATATTTTTAATGCGTATATAAAAACTATGACAATTAAATAAAGGATATAAAATTAAAAAAGTTGAGATAAGAATTACAATTAAGTAATTGATTTATTAAAGTTAAATTTTAATATTTAAAAATAAGTTAACTAAAAAGAATTATATAAATCATGTTGCCAATTTAATAATTTTCTTATCATTATCACATAAATTATATTGGAGATGTACATTGTAAGCATTAAAAAAAAATATTGAAATTTTTATTTATATTAAAAATGTAGAAAAAAATTAAAAAGAAATTATTTGTGGTCATAAAATAATTTTTTTTTCAATAATTATTTTGTAGTAATAGATTCATTTTATCTAAATTTTATTATTGAAATCAAAATCTCAATTCTAAAAAAAATTACGATAATCATAAAAGTATAAAATTAAATTGACAATATCATCAAAATTTGAATTATCACTAAGATTCCAAGTAGACATTCCCATGGTTGGAAAGATCACAAGCAGATCATTTTAAAAGAAAAGAAATAATTTATTCAAAACAAAGCCTATACAAAGAACTTCTAATAAAATACTGAAATAACACATACCGACAATATAGTCTAAATGATCTAAATTTTGTAAATAATCTTGACCTACTCCTACTCCAATGCGAATTTCATGCAAATTTCAAAACGATTAAATCATCAACTAACCGGATTAGCATAAAGAATAATTACAACAACAATAGGAATAACTAAATAATGATTGATAAAAAAAGATATAATAACAAAATTGAATTATATTAATATGATTTCAGAGTTGTCTAATAACAAAAACAAATATTAATATGATTTCAGAGTTGTCTAAAAACAAAAACAAATATGTTTTTTTGATATCGCCATGGAAGAGCATAACAATGGATGGCAAAGCAAAAAAAAAAAAAAAAAAAAGGTAAAATCAAGCCCTAATAACAAAAGTAAACATGTTCTTAATTTAAAAAAAAATAAAAAGAAAAAAACTAATTCTTATTGAATGAGAGGAAGAAGAGCAAAAAGGCTTGAAGAAAAAGAGACGGTAGATGAGATATTAACATAATACAATTTTTAATGTAGACATAGAGTGAACGAAAATTATAAAAATATAATATCAATTTATATAAGGAGTAGGGTGGTGGATCCTGAAAGAAATATACTATTAGAAGTTTTATATTAAAAGGAGTCTATTTTAAATAGGCAATTAACCAAAGACTTTGAATATTTTATAGAAAAAATTAGAATTTTTAAGAATTGAACACATAAGCGTTTAGAGCTGAATGCTAGATTATGAAGAGGGGTACGTCTCAAAATTTGGACTTAATGACTTTAGAACTCAGCATTTAATATATATATATAGATTTGATGAGTCACAGCCAGGTAACCAGAGTTGCAACTACACCAAAAAAAGGCAGACCTCATGAAACAGCACGTGATTCTGAAAATAATCATTCACATAAGCCATATACTTGTCATGAAGCTCGATAATCTTTCTGATAAGAACCTGAAAATTACAATATTAAATCAATTATATGCATCACCAATTATTCCCAGATACCAAAAAATTACAAGTTGCAAGATTTACCTGTTCCTGCAGGCCCCCATTTGCAGTCTGTAGAAGCACATAATTGTCAGCAATTAGCTCACCAACACAAAATTAAAAGCAGAAATAAATAATAACTAATTTCTACAGTCATGAGACCACATTTTCAGTTCCCCTTTCCTCCACCCCAAACAAAATCGATAATGAATTTCACCACCAATTTTCTTCCCCTGATTTTCTCTCTGTGTTTACCTGCCCTCCTCCCAAAAGAATCTTTTACTTCACAGGTAGTACAAATTGCTGTAGACAAGCATGAATTGAAAAAATTCCAAAATGCACATTTTTAGTAAAAAACTATAAAAGGAAAGCCAATCATGATTATGTACCTGACTACTTGCAGCATCTTCAGCTTGCTGGACCAATAATGTCCCCTTATCAGTAATATGCTGTTACAACAACACGTCAGTAACTAAGATAAATATGCAAAGATATCCATTTTCCAGGGAGAATAAGCAGAATAGCATAAACACAGAGACCAGCCAACCTGCTTGAAAACAGATGCAGCAGGTTTCAAGCCTTCTGGTTTTTTATGGTAAAGCCGATACAGTCTTGGAAGATACACCAGCTGCACAGCAAATACAAAAAGTGGTGTGCATCATTTAAAATACAGCAATTATCATGTATTTTGGAGTAAAATATTTTTCACCTTGTACAAGGGGAATGAGGAGGAATAATTCCCTTCAATTCCCTTTCTCCTTCATTAACTTTTAATAGCCAAATAACACAAAATTTAATTCTCCCTCATATTCCCCTCCATTCCCTTCGCTTTATATTCCCCTCAAGAGGACAAACCAGAACACAGAAAGGATATGATGCACAGGATTTTACAGGAGACGTATTTAATTGTAAATTTACATTAACAAATTATCTATTGATAAACAGAAAGAGTAAAATTTTTCGTCAAGAGTAGGAGCATGGCAACCTTAAGGAAAAATAAATAAATAAATGAATTAGATGTAGCAACCTTTTTACTATTAAAAACTCTTATGGACAACATTGTGGACACTGGACATTTATTCAGTTAACTTGGTGCATTAAAGTTCATCTTCTATGGCATCTGAAGGACACAAGTCATCTCTAGAATCAAAGGTCTTTAGACAAGGCATACTAGCTGCATCAGTATAAATGATATTCAGTTAAGTAAATCAATTAGTCTTTTTTCATTTTATGTTTTGCTTTTGGTGGGAATAGACTTGTTGTAACTTGTTCATTCTTTTGATCATTCTTCTTAGCTGACTTGTGCTGAAAATAAGAGCTCCTTACAGCAATCTTATTGTTTGCTGTTATTATCTTGTAAGAACTCTTAAGAACGACCTCATTGCAAGGATCAGCAGAAGCATCATTCTTGTCAATTTGATCATCTTCATCAATGTGGTTCGTCGGCTTGTGCTTGAAGTAAGAACTTCGTACAATGCCCTTCTTGTCCTCTGCTCTTCTTTCATCTTGAACTGCACTAGGTATTGGAACACTCTTACTATCACATTCCTTCAGTAATGCTTGACAAGGTTTATGAGTTGAATCCCTGAGTTGCTGGGGTAAATTATGTTCTGAACTTCTTTTCTCATCAATCGTGCCTTGGCATCAAGAATACACAATGAGACAAGTAATATACTATAATCACTCAAAATTAAATGTGCAGACCTATTTGAAGATATCCTTACCAACAGTTGCACACTCAGAAAGTTCAAGTTCTTCAGCAGCAAAACCACTTTTCATCTACAAGGATTTACAAATTTTCAGAATATCCATGAAGAACACAATTAAGTTGTCAGCCGAAAAATATGAGAACTACCAGCATTATTACTTACATCATTATCAGGAATGGTGCTTCCCATACTTCCAGAGTCATGTGGGGATGCTGAAGAGCAATGCATTAATACTTGAAGCAGCCTCCGCACTGCAGTTTTCCTTAGGACTGAGAGAAGATTTACCCAAGGGATTTGAACTTGTTGGTGATATCCGAGGTGCCCTGAATTTTCTCTTTGCTTCCAGAGATGCCAAACCTTGTAGGCATTAAGGAAAATCGGAAGAGAAAGCAGCAACAAGCAAAACAGAAACTATGAGAGATGAATAACCTGAATTTGATAACAAGATATTTAAGGCTCTAAACCCCACCATTAGCTTGTAAATGATATATTTATTGCCTGTGGAACACATTTGAATGTGCATATATACTCTAGATCTCATTTAAGTTTTAACAATTGTCCTCCAATAACATGCACTTTTCAAATACAAAGATTACCGGGGTATTTGTGCCTTAATTTTGGACCTCAGTGAAGGAGGCAGAAACATAATGAAGTGCTATATAACATTACAATATGCATTTCAGATACAGAGTGTTGATATATAGAAACTGACCATCTGATGGACATTCCCCATCCCAACCCTGACCCTGCCACACTCTGATTTGAGAAGTCCAACAAGCAACCACATTAAGGTATGACAATTGCAAAAGGAAAAATACATTTGTTAAAAAAACAGGTGCTCTTAAGTAAACTGATATGCTCTGATGATTTATTTGAATAGCAGAATCCAAAAGACGAGCTAATGAATTTGAAAGGATACAGAAGTACTTGGTCAGGAGATTCTTTTGTACGGGCAAATCTAGCTTTTTCCTTCCACTTTTGGGTTCAGCATATTTTAATTCAGAAGTTCTATCAAGCACCACTCCAGAACTAAAACTTTCTCCCTGTTAGTGTGGTGAAATAATGAATTCAAGAAGGCTATGAGTAAAGGAAAAGACTTTGAGCAAAATGTTAAAATAATTGTGTCAACCAACATCCGCTTGATATCAGGTCAATGTTTGCTTGGCCAAAACTTTTATTATTTTCATCTAATATTATCACTTGCAGGTCTCATAATTTAGATTTTGCTTTAACTTCCTAATTTTCCTTGTGTCCAGACTAAAATCTCCAAGATGATTGATGTAGCTTATATGGTTTCCGGCAGCTATAAAGTCAGTTGAGCCGAGAAAGTTATACAGGGAGATTTTACCTGGCAGTTCAATCAAAGATTAATGTAATAGTTTAGAAATTAGGAAGGAAAAGTTGTAACACAATCTTAATGAACCAGCCTGACTTGCATACATCTATGATCATAAAGCTGAAAAGAAGGAAGTGCACATAGGAGATACCTCGAATGGCATTTGGGTAAATGGATGTAGATCACCTTCTGCTATACCTTTGGCTATAGGCTGCGGTATTAATGTTTTCCAGGTTAAGGAATTAAGGCAAAATAGAACAAATAAACGCAG
>CATIWK010059892.1:0-16490 GCA_949634005.1 Mallotus japonicus | reverse complement strand
GTGGGTGTGCGACATGAAGTTTGCATTCCAGATGTTTACACAGGCAATGACACAGGTGTGCGTCAAACCATGTCTGCCTTTTTCCTTGCTCAATATGGAATTCTTTACTAAATTTCCTACAAAAAGGGAAACATTAATTAGTTACTTAAACAAAACTCCTAATTTGACTAGGATTAAGTAAAAAATAATAGAATCCTAAATAAAATAGAAAACTATAATATTTCTCAATTAAGCTCAAATTCTACCCAAATTAAACCAACTTATTATTCAAAATCCATTAACATTCAACTCTAAACATATGTAAATATTATACACATCAACTTCCACATTTTTATTTATTTTTTTTAAAAGTGACTGCCAACTCTCTCACTCACACACATATATATAGATGATGATACATATTATGGCTTGTAATATGTAGATAAAGAATAATTTTTTTTTTTAATTTTCACCTCGGACTTTTTTTAATGGCCCATTCAATAAAGGACAAAAAATAATTTTACGAGCCCCTCATATACTATTTGTGTCACACCCCGCAACACAAACTTTATTCATATAGTATTTGGTTGTGTTCAAATATTAACTTGAGCAAATATTAAGAAATTTGACATTGTATATATAAATAATTTTAAAATGTGATTACACAAGTTTTTTTTTCCAAGCATTTTTTTTCATGTCCTTTTCTTGAACAAATCAATATGCATAGAGAACACTTATTGCTAGTGAAGAAGAGAACAGTCCAGCGTGAAAAAGAAGAGTTTGTCTGCATTTTTTTTTATAAGCAACTTTCATTATATTTTAAAGTAAGGGGAAAAAACCACTTGAGAAAAACTCAAGTGATGAAAAAACCCCTCCTTAGAATTAAGCAACCAAGGAAACAAAACCAGAACCAAAGAAGCCAAAAACAAAACTGCCAAAACCAAAACCAAAGCAAGAACAACTGAAAACAAGGGAAGAACCAAAAAAAGCCAGACAAAGAGAAACAATTACAAAAAGCCTCAACTAAAAGAAACCAAAAGCCAAAAAACACAATGACCTCCAATAACAACTAAAAAATGATCACCAAAAATACAGACCCAACTAATAAAGCAACCACGCAGGCCCTGAACTCAGCGGAAAGCAGTTGGAACTTTGGAAGCTCTCTTCGACTTATCAAGAGAAAGAATGCAGTCTGAGGATGAAGAAGATCTGTAACCGAAAAGTCAAACAAAGAGGAAGAAGCTTTGCACCAAGCAGTAACTCGAAAAAAGATTAATTTTTGAACTCTAAGTTTAGAAATAGTAACTCCCTCAAAAAGAACTTCATTTTGGTGAATCCAGATGGTCCAAGTAATAGCATAAAACAAGCACTTCCAAATTTGAGACTGAATATAACCAGAAGCTAGACTGCTCCACTGTTGAAAGAATAACAAAATATTCTTAGGAACCACCAATGGAACACCCCACCAATTGCAAAAGAAACACCACATGGACCAATTAAAAGGACAATGTAACAATAAATGATTCGTAATTTCCTTGAAATGGCCACAAAAGTACAAGAATTGCTTGCTAATGGACATTACCCAATCAAGAAAAGTTAGTCCCTTGTAGGAAGCTTATCTAATATAGCAAACCAAAGAAAAAGCTCAGTCTTAGCCGGAGATAAATTTAACCAAACATCAGGCAAAATCACTTCATCATGAGTTACAATAATCTACATGACCTCTATATACAAACTACTAACAAAGAAAGTCCCATTAGGAGAAGCCTTCCACACTACCCGATCTATATTCAATAAAGTGAGGGAAGCTTGATGAAGAATAATAAGCAAAGCATGAAATTCTCTTAACTACTCATCAAGAACTTCCAAATCCAATGAAACTTCCAAACCCAACAATCATTTTAATACTCACCAAAATTTGAAATAGAATATGAAGGTTGAGTTGAAAGAGAAAAAGGATTTGGGAAATGATCTTTAAGACAACCATTAAATACCCAACAATCATGCCAAAAGAGAATAGTTTTACCATTGCCTACTTCAAAAGAGAAACAGCTTAACAAAACAAGATTAAAGTGATCATTAGCCAAAATCACTTGAGAGACATCCCTCTATACCATAGAATAGTGAGGAGAAGTAGAGAGAAAACATTATCAATCCTACTCACTAAATATTTCTGACGGATAATATTCACCCAAAGAGCATTCTTATCATCCTGAAGGCGCCATAACCATTTAGCTAGCAAGGCTCGATTATGAATATCAAGGTCCAAAATTCCTAAGCCACCAAAATCCTTTGGCCAAGTAATTTGGTCCCATTTAACTCTATGTCTCTTCTTATGATGCGATCCCCCAAACCAAAAGAAATCCCTTAAATGGGAATTAATAGAGTTCAGCACTCCCTTAGGCATGGCTAAAAGAGTGGATTTAATCAGAGTAAGATGACCCGCTTGAGATAAAACCTGACCTTTCCAAAGAGAGAGTTTGTTTTTGATCTTCTGAATCAAAGGCTTCCATAAAGAATTTCTCTTAGAAGAAATACCTAAAAGGAAGACCCAAATACATAAGAGGCAATTTGGAAGAGAGACTGAAAATCTTAGCAGCCGACTGATTAACAAACTCAGAGCAAAGCGCAACACCCACCACATGACTCTTATGGAAATTAACTTTTACCCTAGAAACCATAGTAAAGCATCTCAATAAAAGCTCCAAATTAACGAGATAACGCTGCTCAGAATCCAAAAAGAAAATAGCAACATTTGCGAAATTCAAATGAGAAATAACAGGACCACTATTCGAAAAACGGAAGCCCTTAAAAAGATCGGCCCTCTCCAATTTAGAAAGCAAAGCTGATAGAGGCTCCGTGGCTAAAATAAACAGAAAAGGAGATAAAGGACACCCTTGCTTAACACCATTCCATAAATCAAATTCTTTGGTAAGACACCCATTCACTAAAAGTAATGATCTTGAACCATACAAACATTCTTTCATCCAATTGAGCTAAATAGTGCCAAAACCTATTTGATGTAACACCCAAAATAAGTAATCCCATCGAATGGAGTCAAAACCTTACTCAAAATCTATTTTAAAAATGAAACAACTAGTCTTTGAAGACAAAGAATAATGAATAACTTTATTAGCCACAAGAAAACAATCTAAAATATGTCTCCCCCCCATAAAAGCTAATTGAGTTTGAGAAATCTAATATATCTAACACTCCTGTCAAGCGGTTAGCTAACATATTAGCAATGATCTTATATATACCATGAATCAAAGAAATCGGCCTATACTTCTTAACATGCATTGCAGGACACTTACCAAGGATAACTGCCAATTCCATTTATAAAATAATTTAAGACTTAGCCATAATAAGAGAAGGTGTAGCACGATAAAAGAAGAGCCTGTCAAATTACCTCAAGATGACTGCCTGATAACCTACATAAGGTTTATATGTGCATACATACATACACATAATCACAACCCGAAAATGGCTACGAGAAGGCAAGTCACCCTTGGTTATCAAACAAGACTCTTTTCTTCATGTTAAACCTCTCTTCTTTTTTATTTTTACAAGCTCATCAAGTAGAACTAGTCTGTGAATAATATCATCACCGACTTTAGAAGTCTCTCTAATGAACTACAATAAATAAGTAAGTCTAGAGTTATCTAGAAAATGTCCAACTGCACCGCCATTTAAGAATATTCATGTAACTTGTATTAACCGACATAATTGGCCTATAAATATGGCCATTGCTTATTGTCTTGAGTGTAAGAAAACTATGAGTGTGAGTGTGTGATATGAGTGGTGAGTGAGAGTTATGTGAGAATAAAAAAAGTGTATGATGTGTAAGTATGTGTCGTGTGTGGGCCAAGGGGAAGTGTGAGTGTCTTGTGTCTTGAATACATAAATGAGTGACTGTGTGTTGTTATTGGTGCATGTGAGTGTGAGTGAGTGTGAGGACATTTAAGAGTGCATTAATAATGGTGTGGGTCCATTGTGTTATGACATTATGTAAAGTTTTATTGTTTAGTGTAATACTAAATTGAATTATTTCAATTTAGTCCATCTAGTTATTTTTGTGAGTTTAATTAACAAGTGGTATCAGAGCAGGACGATTGAGGGTCCAAAGGAATTATTTAGTTCGAGATAATAAAGTTTCCTAAGGGGTAATTATCTCGTGCACAGTCAAAAGGTACTGTGAAGCCGGTTGCTTGCTTGGTTGAGAGAAGTTCCAAGTCTCGAGATGGACCTCATAGTGGGCAATATCAAGAAGTTGAACAATTACAATTATAGTACGTGGTCGACATGTTTGGAGTCGTATCTCCAAGGTCAAGACCTATGGGAGGTAGTTGGTGGAAGCGAGAGTACGCCGCCTCGAGAAGCGGATGCAAATGCCTTGAAGAAGTGGAAAGTCAAGGCTGGGAAGGCAATGTTCACGATCAAGGTATCGATTGAAGAAGAAATGTTGGAACATATCAGGTACGCTCCCACACCTAAAGAAGCTTAAGATATTTTAGCCTCACGATTTTCTAAGAAAAATGAGATGAGATTGCAAAATTTGGAGATGGAGTTAATGTCTATTAAACAAGGGGAGATGTTAATTAATCAGTGTTTTATAAAAGTTAAGTCTTTGTGTCGAGAAATTTCAGAATTAGATTCTGCATCAAAAATTAGTGAAGATAGAATGAGAAGGATAATTATTTATGGAATTAAGCAAGAATATAGAGGGTTTATTATTGCTATTCAAGGTTGGCCTAAACCACCCACATTAAATGAGTTGGAGAATTTATTAGCCAATCAAGAGACTTTAGCTAAACAAATGGCTGGAGTTTCTTTGAAAAGTGAGATGAATGAAGAAGCATTATTTAGCAAATATAAAAGAGGTCATCCTAGAGATTACAATTCTAGAAAGTCCAATGAAGATGACAAGACCGATTCGGAGGAAGATAGAAATGAAAGAAGGTGGAAAGGCCAAAATCAATGTTTAAGGGGAGCTCAACAACGTCGAAACCAATAAGACACCCAAGATAGAAGATACTGTCAACAATATGTGGAATGCTATAATTATGGCAAAAGAGGTCATTATGCTAGAGACCGGCGATATAGAAGAGCCGAGGGGAATGCTGTGACAGCAACACAACCTCAAGTTCAAAGTGAAGAAGAATGGGACTTCGACATTCAAGCATCATATGCAATTAAGAGCAAGCAAAGAATAGTTCAAATGAGTTCGTGGAGGCATGTGATAGTGAGAAAAAATGGGATGTGCTGACAACATCTGCTATGTTAGAGTATCTTAAAGAATCCTACGAAAGTGAAGAAGAGTGAGATATGATGGACTCAAGTTTATTTGAAAGTGCTCCATTAGAGGAATAATTTCAGGAACAAACGCATTCAAGTGCTGAAGTTGAAAAGATATCTCCAAGTGTGATCATGGAGAAAGAAAATGTTGAAGAAGTCGAATGCAAGGAAGAGAGTAAGATAGTACACAGTATGAAAGAGCAGCTAGAAGAGAAGTATGAAAGTCCCAAAGCAAAGAAACTCTTGTGGTCTTCAAATGATGAAGAATTTAGAGATGATGCTTTGATACAAAAGGAAGATCAAGAGAAGGAAGTAAAAGCAATACAAGAAGAACAAGAGGCAAATCAAAGAGAGAAAGACACTGGCATGACATTGAGTGAAGAAAATGTTAAGAAAAGTTTCAAAGGATATAGAAACAATTTCTGGAGCAGCAAATGGAGGAACAAATACAATGATACAATGCAATTGTCAAGGAGTAATAGGATCAATATACAAGATGGAGGAATAGGAGATGATGATCAAGATGGACGAGGAGTTCCAAAGATCGAAGATAAGAGAGTCGGCACTGAGGGGGAGTGTGAAGAATATCATCACTGACTTTAGAAGTCTCTGTAAAGAACTACAATAAATAAGTAAATCTAGAGTTATCCAGAAAATGTCCAACTACATCGCCATTCAAGAATATTCATGTAGCTTGTATTAACCGACATAATTGGCCTATAAATATGGCCATTTCTTATTATCTTGAGTGTAAGAAAAATATGAGTGTGAGTGTGTAAGAAAAATATGAGTGTGAGTGTGTGATATGAGTGGTATGTGAGAGTTTTGTGAGAATAAAAAAAGTGTGTGCTGTCTGAGTATTTGTCGTGTGTGGGCCAAGGGGAATTGTGAGTGTCTTGTGCCTTGAATATATAAATGAGTGGCTGTGTGTTGTTATTGGTGCATGTGAGCATGAGTGAGTGTGAGGACATGTAAGAGTGCATCAATAATGGTGTGGGTCCATTGTGTTGTGATATTGTATAAAGTTTATTGTTTAGTGTAATACTAAATTTAATTATTTCAATTTAGTCCATCTAGTTATTTTTGTGAGTTTAATTAACATGGTCACTTGTCGATTACTAAGTTTTGACATCTCTATTTATAGCCAAAGAAAGAATTAAGAATTTGACATGTTATTTAGTCTTTTCTCCATAACTTAATTTGCTTGGACCATATTCATACCCTTTTATTTCTTAAATGGTTGTCCCCATAATTCAAAATATATTCTTTTTAGTTGCAAGGATAAGTGCATGAACAATTCATCGATGGCATTAATTAGATCAGTTGGCTTCAGAGAAGGGAATAAAAATGGAAGAGGAATGTCAACTTAACATGAAGAAAATACCATATGCAAAAGAAAAAAAGAGATGCAAAAAAGAACAAAATCTCTGGATGAAATATCTTGACATCATCGAGTTGAAGGTCGATTTTATAGGATTCCCTATATACCATTTAGCTTATCTCGCCCATGTCTTCTCCCACTCATAGCATTATGATTTTAATTTCAACATCAATACATTTGTGATTTGACATACCCTTTCTATAAAAAGCACATACAGTTTTTTGGATTACAACTGGGGAGAGGGAGACTAGCACTCGAATTCAGTTCCATCATTGCCACATACAACCATACCACTAGACCAACCACTCAATATTCATAAAAGATAGTTGACGTTGAGTAATTGAATGTCAAAAACTTCCTTCACAGTATTAAAAAGTTAAAATTCTCATAACTTTAATCTTTGACAATTTTAGTGGTGAAACTTCTTTCCTAAGTTAAACAAAAACACAAAAAGTAGCATAAAAGATGCAAATACTCCATGCCTATTATTGCTGTTAGGATCTTCATCAAACCAAATTGTAACAAAGTATAGAGTTTGATTACTATTCATACAGTTTATCTTTAAAATATATAATTTGACAAAAAATGGAATAGCTCGTCTATTAAGAAGAGAGAGTCTAACATGAGAGAAAAGAGTTTGTCTACCTAGCCAAAGAGACTGCCCGAACACATAAACACAAAAAAATGGTTATAGAGATACATGTTCTTGTAAGGGTGATGATAGAGTGATATTTACAGTTGTCACTACACATTAGAAGATAAAAAAATATTTAGTGGTTTTCCATTTTGTGGTTTTCCATTTTTACTTTTACTTTTTTTTGGTGGCCAATTATATAAGAGATGAAAAATTATTACACTGCATAGCGATATATTGTAGATGTCTCAAGTAGAGATTGTAATGTTTGGAAAAATTTTAACTTGTATATTGTATTTCAGTAATACTTATAGAAGAGTACAATACGTATAACTAGAATACATAGGACTGATTTACTAAAATACGAATAGTATACTTATCTCTATATAACAATATGATTAGATAAGGATTAATATTGACAATTGGATGAGGACTCTATCTAACACCCCCTGCAAGTCCTTGGTCAGCTGGAGAGGAAGCAACGAACGGAGGTGTGTAAACCGAGCTAATGACAAGGGCTTGGTGAAGATATCGATGGGTTGATGAGCAGTAGGCAGAAACCGAATGGAAAGAGTACCATTTGTAACTTGGTCTCGGACAAAATGATTGTCCAATTCGATGTGTTTAGTGCGGGCATGGAAGACAGGATTAGATGATAAATAGATAGCACCAACATTGTCACACCAAAGTGTGCTTGAAGTTGGTGAGAACACAAGTTCATTCAATAATGATTAAATCCATAAGAACTCTAAAGTGGCATTGGAAATAGAGTTGTATTCACTTTCAGTGGATGATCTTACAACTGTTGGTCGCTTCTTGGCAAGCCAAGAAATGAGACTATTACCTAAGAAAATTCCAAAGCCACTAGTTCAGCGGCAGTCATCAGGGTCACCTCCCTAATCACTATCTGCATAGCACTTGATATCCAAAGAAGAATTAAAAGCAAAATGAAACCCAAAATTAGAGGTACCTTTTAGATAACGAAGCAGCCGCTTTAAAGCTTGCCTATGGGCATCGATGGGGGAATGCATGAGCTGACACAACTTATTGACAATGAAAGCTATGTCTAGATGAGTAATTGTTAAAAATTGTAGCTTGCCAATGATTTGTCGATATTGTGCATCATCGGGAATAAGGGTACCCAAATGTTTGGAAAGAGATGGAGAGCCGCCATTGGAGTTTTACAACTATTCAAGTTCGTCATGCCCATAGTGTCCAAGAGATCATGCACATATTTAGTTTGGGACAGTAAGATGCCATTGTTGGAGCGTGTAACATGGATGCCAAGAAAATAATGTAAGTTTCCACGATCCTTGATTGGAAATTCAACTTGAATAGTGGAAATCATTTTGTGCACTGATAACTTTGAATTGAATCTTTGTCATGGAACCTGCATCGACAAGAAGAATTGGGTGAACGGGTGGGGTTTTCCCCATAAACACTCTGAAGATTAAGTCAGTTTTTGTGAGGAAAATAATAATAAAGCTAGTAGAGTAGAATAGAAGGATGTTGGATGATTGCTTGTATGATGAGTAAATGAAGGAGTGATAGCCATGGGTTGATGTAGAATGATGGAATATGAAGATGTGGAGATGAATGATCATGAATGATATGAGATGCATATATATAGGGAGAGATTATACATAAACCTGAGAGGAATAGGATTCTTTGGTCTTGTAGGACTTGGTGTCTCCTTGGTGTGTAGGAATTGAGTCCTTTTCCTTATTGTTGAAGAATTGCAGTCCTTGTTGGAATAGATGATGAATATGAGATATCATACACCACAACCGATGAGGTTCTTGTGATGATAATGTCATCAACATACACAAGAATGAAAGTAGAGGTCGTACCTGATTTGTTATAAAACAAAGAGTTATCAGCTTTTGAAAAGACAAAAACATGTCGATGAAGAAAAGTTGCAAAGCGAGAGAACTATGCATAAGGTGCCTTCTTTAAATAGTATAAAGAGCAGTTTAGTTTGCATACAAAGTCAGGATGAGAGGCATCCACAAATCCTTGGGGTTGTGTCATGTATATGGTCTCTTTTAAATGACCATGAAGGAAGGCATTTGAAATGTCAAGCTGCTGAATTGTCCAATTATACATAGAGGCAAAAGCAAGAACAGTCCGAATTATGGTTACTTTGATTATAGGACTAAAAGTTTCTTGATAGTCAACACCCTCTTGTTGTGTGAAGCCTTTGGCCATAAGCTTGGCCTTGTACCTACCAATGGTTCCATCTAAATTTCTTTTAATCCTGAAAACCCACTTGTTAGAAACAACATTAGCATTAGGAGGTTTGGGAACTAAATCCCAAGTGGAATTGGACAATAATGCATTAATCTCATCTTGCATAGCTCTATTCCATTCATGATACTTACTTGCTTGTTTGAAAGTATTTGGTTCATGGTAAAGATAGTTAATGTTTTTGGAATTTTAAATGGACATATGTAGTTTACGTTTGGCCATTGTCGTTGGACGTAAAACCATATCATGGGTGCAGGAATCAGATGTGGTTGAAGAAGGATTGGTGTTTGGGTAATGGGTGAGGTCCACGATCAGGTTTAGACCTTAATCAGATGTAGCTTTTGGCAAAGGAGAGGAAGAAGAAGTAGGGATGGCAGGTTGGCGAAAGGTTACGGAATCAGTGGTTGAGGTGACTGATGTGCTAGGTGAGGTAAAGGGAGAGAAGGGAACAGATGGGTGGGGCTGTGTAGGTGAGGGCAGGGTGTACGAGGGATGTTGGTGAGCATAGGATGGCGAAGTAGAAGAGGATATAGGTGCAGAATTAGGAGACATACTTGTTGGCAAGGAGAGAGCATTTGGTATTTGTAGTGTGAGCCGTGGAAAATTTGTTTGTTGATCAGAATAGGGAAAAGAAGAGGATGTGTGAGTGCTAAATGGAAAGACAGACTCATAAAAAATGATATAACAAACCACAAAGACTTTATCACGAGTAATGTCTAGACAATAAAAACCACAATAAGAAGGAGACCGTCCAAGAAAAACACATTTTTGTCTACGAAAGGAAATTGATTAAAAGGACGTAAATATGGGTAAACAGCACACCCAAAAATTTTTCCATCCAAGTAATTTGGTTTTGAATTATATAATGACTCACGAGGAATTTTATTTTTAATTCCAACATTAGGCATTATATTAATAGTTTGGATAGCATGTAAAAATGCATAAGACCAAAATCGAAAATGAATCGATGCATGAGTGAGAAGGGTGAGGCTAGTGTCGACAATATGTCTTATTTTTCATTCTAACAAGCCATTTTGTTCATGTGTGTATGGGCATGCAATGCGGTGTACAATTCCTTTTTGTTTGAAGTAAGAATTTAATTTTTGATACTCACCACCCCAATCGGAGTGGAAAGCTTTAATTGAAGAATTAAATTGCATTTTGACAAAGGATTCAAAATTCTAAAAGATGCTAAAAACATCACTTTTTATTTCGAATTGGAAAAATCCATGGGAAACGAGAAAAATCATCAACAAATAACACAAAATATTTAAAACCTAAATTGTTGACCATATGGGAAGGACCCCAAACATCATAATGAATGATTTCAAAGGGCTTTTTACTAGTGTGTTCAACAGAAGCAAAAGGAAACTTTGACATTTTGCTTAACCTATAAGAAGCACAAACAAAAGATCGACTAGAGTCTTTATTAACTGGCAAATGATTGCCTTTAATGATGTGAGAAACTGCTTGAACCCATGGGTGTCCAAGGTGGGCATGCCAAATTTCAAAAGGAACATGAGTAGATAAAAAAGCTTGAGGCCGAGAAGAGGAAAGCTCGTACAAACCCGCATTACTCTTTCCTTACAACAAGATTTCCTTGCTCTGCAAATCCTTAACAAAAAAAGAAAAGGGATAAAATTCAAAGGAACAATTGTTATCCTTAGTAAAGAGTTTAATGGACAATAAAGGTTTGAATAGATGAGGGACATGGAGCACATATCTTTCATTAACAAATTAGTTCGTTTCATGGAAGGAATAGAAACCATACCAGTGTGAGAAATAGGCATAGATTGTCCATTACCAAGTGTGACCCGATCACCTCTGTTATAAGTCTGAGGATTCAGGATGGTGGAGAGATTAGGCGTCATGTGGTGTGTTGCGCCAGTATCGAGTACCCATGACGCAGAGAGAGCAGGTGCAGCAAGTAGTATGGCTGAAGAGTCATAAGGAAATTGGGATGGGGCACTGTTATGCCAAGTAAAATTTGCTTGAGGCCGAGGGGATTGGCGAGGGGCATACCTACGCCTACAGCAATTAGCTGTGTGGTTATGGTAACCACAGATTTGGCCTTTACGTATGTTGCCAGAAGGTCCCCGCCATGGAGAAGGTTGCATCGGTGATGAGTTAGGTCGAAGTTGAGAGACACCAGGTGGCTGAATGGATAGATTTGCTGTGGGTGAAATTTGGTGGCTTTGCAAAAGAATTTCATAAGATAAAAGTTAACTGTAAAGCTCAAAAAAAGAAACAGGGTCAGTACGAAGATTAAAAGTAAAGACAATAGGATGAAATTCAATACCAATGTTATGATAAATAATCACATTAAACTCAGTAGAGGAGATGGATCTTCCAGCAGCAGCAAGCTCGTCAACAAGAGCTTTGGCTTTTTGCAAATATTGAGCAATTGACATGTCATTTTTTTTCAATTCTTGAAGTTCTACATATTGTTGAAGCTGTCAATTCTGGGATACAGAACCAAAAGCACCTTCTAGTGTTCGCCAGGCCATTAAAGATTTAGTGCAGCCTATTATATAAGAGAAAACCTCTTCAGATAAAGAGGAAAAAAATCCATTTGAGAAGCAACTAATCACGTTTAAACCATAGTGTAAATTATGGATTTGGAATGGTTTCATTGTGGTTGGTGGATGAAGGTACGGTTTGAGAAGGAGCTGGAAAGCCATAGATCAAGGAGTTCATGTTGTGATAATTAAGGAGTGGAAGAAATTGAGTCTTCCATGCAAGGTAATTATGAGAAAAGAGCTTGATGGCAAAGGTGTAGCTCATTGTAGAAGATGGCGTTGTGGCAGCAGTGGTGTTGGTAGAAACAGGAACAATTTGGTCAGCCATGGTACAGCTCTGATACTGGGAAAATGTTAACTTGTATATTGTATTTCAGTAATACTTATAGAAGAGTACAATACGATTAGATAAGTGTTACTATTAACAATTGGACGAGGACTCTATCTAACAGAGACATCTAATGCTTCTTGTAAATTGACCAAACCATTCTATATATAGAGGCGGGCAAGCCATCCTTGGCTAGCAAACAAGACTTTGACTTCATGCATGCAAGACTTCGATTCACCTCAAATCTATCCTATTAATGCTTGCCTTATTATATATTGATCATCACTCACTACATGAGAATATAGTTTGTGTAATATCAAGAAGAAAAGGCGTAGCATGACAAAGAAGAGACTGTCAAGTTAGCCAAGATGACTTCCTGTAAATAACGTAAATAAGAGTTCTGCATGCATCCCTATTTATAGTACAAAACACTAATTGCTAGGAACAGGCAAGTCATTCTTGGCTGCTAAACAACACTCTTGTCTTCATGCTACACTTCTCTTCCCATTTGCAACTCCATTTACTAATCAAATGAGATGTGATGTGCTGTGCTGATACTAGTCTGTGCTAGGAAATATCTCTATTTATAAGCTTAAAAAATCAATAATAGCTAAAAAAAATTTTGTAGTTACGTGTACGTCTCTCCATCACCGAATTTTGCTCAATACCCATCATGGAATACATTCTCCTGCTTATGTTCATCTACATGCTTCAATTTTTTTTTAAGCTTGAAAAATACGTTCACAGCTTAAGCAGACACCACAACATGGTCATTATCTTAAGGTCCAATTGGAAAAAAAAAAATATTAAGATTAAATATAAATTTAGAAACAAGTTGATGGTCCAGTATATACCTTATTTCAATAAAAAAATATTTATTTGGATGCTATAAATGCAATCTTTAACCTTCATATGCCAACGGGAACATTCCTTTTGAATGCCCTTACCATAACAAATAAAGTCAAATCCCACTTGCCATTGAAGGAAAAAAGTATTGTTCTGATCGACTATGGTTTTTGACAGTTTCATTCTGTTCTTGATCTTGTTCCTTTTTCTTTTTTTTTTTTCGGGAATCTTTTCTTGAAAATGTTCCATAGTCCAATTTAAGTTCTCACAAAAATTGCACAGAGCTTGCATCACCGAATAAAAAATAAAATAAGATAAAGCTTTACTTATTAATTCATGTCTCTGACACTTTTGCGCGTTTGCCGTGATGGCCTTCACATATTTTTTTCAATATTCTTCTCATCAAAGTTGCTTCAAAGTTAAACAATTGAAACTCTTAAATATAGTATAAATTTTTTAATGAGTCACTCTTTTTTTATAATTGACGTTGAAGTTCTAATTTCGTCAAGATTGTGAAATTATTTTCATTTAGCATCAACATAGTGCCGTTTGTTTAGGTCAAAATTCACTCATAAATAGGAATGGGAATAACTCATTCTCATTGTTAGTGTTTGTTTTGATATAAAACCTATTAAAAATTGGTCAAAATCCATCCCATGAATGGGAATGTCCCATTCCCACCTACTTTATGGGCAATAAATTTTGATTTTTTTTTGTAATTAAGTCAAACTAATCATAATTAAATATTTAAATATTATCATATATTATTAAAAAAAAATTTGATAAAAATATAAATTAACAAAAAAATTATTAAAAAGTTTAAAAAAAATTATAAAAAATAAATAATTTTTATAATTATTTTTTAAAAATTATAATAATATTTTAGTAAATAAATATTTTTTAAAAATATTTTAATAACAAATAATTTTAATTTTAATTTTAATATATAAAAAATTATAATATTAATTTTATACATAAAAAATAGTTATAAAATTATTTTAACTGATAAATTATTTTGATTCCCATTTTCATTTCATAATGAACCAAACATCTTTTTTTTTTTAAATTTGCATTCCCTTTTTCATTCATTCTCATTCTCATTTCTATTCCAATTCTAATTCCGGAATACTAACTAAATATCCCCTTAATCCCTTCACTCCACAGCAGATTTCCTAAAAATTATCCATAAATCATAAAAAAATATCGCACCACGAGTCTATCGAATCAACGTCACAGACTCTATAACAATCCATATAAATAAAAACTAATATACTTATACTAAAATTACAATATTTATATGTCATTTGATTTTCATTGACACATCCATAAAAAATCAATTTGTCAATAGCGGAATAAATACAGTTAGGAATAAGCTCTTGGAGTACTTATTAGGAAGCCCCCCAAAAAAAGTACGAAAAAAATTTTCAAAAAAAAAAAAAAAAAAAATATATATATATATAATAGCTTACTCTCATGAAATTTCCATACATAATTTCACTGAAAATGAGCAAAGAAATCAGCCTAGCCTCAAAGAGATAGTTTGTCATCATAGCCAAGGAGACTACCCGAAGCATATGAAGAGGTTCTAATATGAATTAAGCTCTTTAAATATTAGAGCGGGCAAGTCATCCTTGGCTACCAAACAACACTCTTTTCTTCATGTAAGGCTTATTATCCTCCTCTTCATTGCATACGATATTATCGCCAAGATAATCTATTGATTTAGCAAACCGAAAATACCCTAATGGAGAAGAAGAGAATTAGGTGTAGCATGAGGAAGAAAAGCCTGTCAAATTAGCCAAAGGTGACTGCCTGACAAAAACCTATGTAAGGGTTATGTTACCGTAAAGCCGCAACCCCAAATAGCTATAGGAGCAGGCAAGTCATCCTTGGCTATCAAACACGGCTCTTATCTTCATGTTACACCTTCTCTTTTTTTTTTTTTTTTCCCAATTCATTCTCAAGTGGATGGCTATTAATGTGTTTCTGAAATCTCTATTTATAGTTAATGAAAGAATAAATTTTATAACATATGTCCAATGTATATTGGTCATACCCTATTTGTCTTATCCACATGCATGGCTTTGATTTTATTTCTCATTTATTTGCCCATGTTAACCGACTTACTAGGAAGAAGTGGTCAAGTTGACTTTGAATTCTTGGTTGCCAAAACCAACTTGGCTTTGACTGTTGCAAGTTGTTTACAAGTTGATTTTGACAACTTGGCTTTAGTTGTTGTAAGTTGTTTTCAAATTGGTTTTGACAACTTGTTTTACTTAAAGCTTAAGAATTGTGAACCTATAAATAAGCATGAGAGGATGACCATTTGTGTGGTGTTGGTGGTGATGGGCATTGTGAGAGAATGAGTTGGTGAGTTGGGTGTTTTGAGAGTGATCTCCTTGTGAAGAATAAATATAGAGAGTAAGTTTCTTCTATTTCAAGAGAGTGTTAATTTTTCTCTACTTGGGTAATAGAGAGAAGGGTAAGTGTGTTTTCTCCTATTTTAAGAGAGAGTGTTAGTTGTTCACTCCTTGGGTATTAGAGAGAAGGGTAAGTGAGTTTTGTCATATGAGAGAGTGTTATTATTCTCTCCTTGGTTATATAGAGAGAAAAGTTATTGTAACTCCTATAATTTTGCATAGTGAAAATTTTCTAGTCTTGCCCGTGGTTTTTTCCTGATTTGTTTGGAGGTTTTCACGTTAAAATCTGTGTGTTCCATATTTTCTTCAATTTTATTATTTCAATTATATTAGCTGCAATTTGCTCTGCTACATTCACAATTCGATCTTAGGCATAATCCGCCTCAATTTTCAAACAAGTGGTATCAGAGCACCCGGTTCGTGGATCGTGATAGAAGTAATGGCAGCAAAGTTTGAGATTGAGAAATTCAATGGAAAAAATTTCTCACTCTGGAAATTGAAGATGGAGGCAGTATTGAGAAAAGATATTGCTTTGCGGCTATCAACGAAAGGCTAGAGGAATTCACATATGATAATAAGTGGAATGAGATGGACGAGAGTGTTATTATAGATCTTCATTTGGCATTAGGGGATGAGATACTATCTAGCATAGAAGATAAAAGCTACAAAGGAGATATGGGATCAACTCACTAGGCTGTACGAGTCCAAATCAACCCACAACAAAATTTTCCTTGAGAGGAAACTTTATACCCTTCGGATGGTAGAATCTACTTCAGTGAAATACTCTGAATACTTTATTTTCTCAACTTACATCTTTGGGATATAAAGTAGAGTTAAATGA
>CATIWK010059846.1:0-17301 GCA_949634005.1 Mallotus japonicus | reverse complement strand
AAAAGGAGAAATTGCTGAAGAACAAAGATTTGGCTGATAATCAAATAAGTGGATTGGCTAAATCTTTAGAAGCCTTTCAAAAAGATCTTAAAGAGAGGGAGCACCAGGTAATTCTTTCTTACTTCAACTCACCTTTCACCTTTTGCATTACTTTTTATGCAATAAAAACCATAGTCCTACTTATATAATAGGGACACACACAGATTTATACTTTTTTTTCTCAATTTTTTAAATGCAAGAGTTGAAGCAATCTTAGGAGCTCCAGCGAAAGGAACTGAATAATTAGGCGGAATTGATCAACTACCTTTTTTATATACAATTCCCAGATAAATGGTTTTTTCCATTCCTTATTCCTCTTCACCTTCAGATCCCAAAGTTTTCTTCTCTTCTCTTTTTTTTTTCTTTTTTCCATTAGCATTGTTCCTATATTATAGATTGGTTTGGAGTTGAATTCAACATCTTCCTCTTACTGTTTCTTAGCGGTGGTAGGTCCGGGGCTCCTCCGGACATATAATTTTGATGTGTTAGATAAATTGGGCCTGCAAAACAAGCTCAACTCATTGTCATAGAGTATTTTTTAGAGGAATCATATAAGATAGCCCAGGCATCAGCTACAAGCTTACAAGTTTAATCTGCGAAAGGGAAACAACAATCGACTTGCAAGATGTAGTACCAATCATAGTGATTTCCTATTATGTGTTTTTAAGCTCTATAGTGGTACAGGTTTGAGGATCAAGAAGTACCGAGTTTAAAGTCATTTTTCATAGAGATAATTGCCTCAATCTTTGATATTAAGTTTGCCAAGGACGGAAGGCATATACTTAATCGTAATTACATGAATCTCAAGGTTCTAATTTTTTTAACTTATTGTTTTCTCAGTTTTAGTACTCTGAGATTGCCTTGTGTAATATATAGAATAATAGAGTGCTGGGAAAAGCCTGATGAATAATGATGTTGATTCCATTCAATCTTAGTCCTTGGAGAAGTACAAGGAAGCAATGCTATCATTGCAGATGGAATTAAAAAAGTTAAAAGCAAAAAGATCATAAGTTCATGATCCTGTAGATTCAATTGAAAATCAAGAAGAGTTTCTGCAGACTGAAATGGTGAAGACACCGATAACTACATTTATTGTTGAACCATTTGTTTTACATGATCAAGATTCTTACCTCTCAATAGTTTCTAAAAGACTTGGTTGCACCATTAGCTTTTCTGAATGTAGGGGTATTGAGATTGAAGAGAATTGGGATAAGGTATATATGTGGTATTAATTCAGATGCATGGCTCTTTAGATTTGCCAGAATGATTTTGTTGTTATATTTTTTGTGGTGGAATTCATAGTCAATAGTGCTGATCTAATCTTTTTTTTTTATTACAGGTTAAGACCATATTCCTTCCTATTGAAAAACTTATGACATTGGAGGCATGTGCTCCATTGATTGTTACACTTCCTTTAGAGGTTAGTGTTAGTTAATTCATGTTAGTAATTTTATCAGCATTTAGAATAGTGTTCATATCAGAAATTACTTTAGCTTTATGAAAGAAGACGAAAAAAGAAAATGTTTTTAGTCAAATAGACCTTATATTCTTGATATATATTGTAAAAATTTAGTTTCTGCTGGATATATAAAAATTGCCTTTAATATATCAAAAATTAATTCTCCGCGCATCGCGTAGGCCACTCGTTAGTATGAAAATAAAAATAACCAATAAACATCTCCAAATAACATAATTTATTCCTTATCTAAAATTTAACAAAAACACCTAAAGTACTTAGTAAAATGCTTTAGTAGTTAAAAAAAATACACAAAAACCAAAACAATAATAGAATTCATAAAAAAAAATATTATAATTTACTACTCCAGTTCATAAGCTATCCATTCATAACGTTATTCTAGAGTCATTTTCAAAAACTCAATCTTCTTTGATCTAGTATTAAGCAACTTAAATACCTTGTAACACACTCGCTTATCCAAGTCTAGTATTTCTTTGATAAAATCCATGTAATTGTATTCACTACTATCAAACAAACTAATAGCTTCAGTCAACCTGTCAACAGAAATAATGAGATTATTTAAATCATGTGATTGCCTGTTGTTGTAATCAGAAGAAGCAGATTTTCCTTCAAACTCACTTCTACTGCTTCTTTTATATATATATATATATATTGATTTAAATAAAAAAGATTACCTTAAAATAATCTTTCCAAACTTTATTTAGAGCAGTAAAGTTTTTTGTCACGGGATCCCATTCAAATTCAGATTGAAGCGCTAAAGATTACAATAATTGTTGTATCTTTGTTTAAACCATTTCATTCGACTTAAATATTGAGAACAATCTTTTTCACATCCAAGTTTTTCATTTAGAACTCGGAGTATTTTTTTTCTCAACAATTACTATGCTGATTGAGCCATTGTTATAATGCCTACCCCGATTTGCAGCGTCAACCATTAGTTTTAGTATCTTATTAGTTTCTTCAACTGTCCATAATTTATATTTTTCCACAACTTTTCCTTTTAGCCTTGTTATTTCTTTGATTTATATCTTCCATTACAATGTTACTATATCATACATGAATATGACAAACAAATAAGAATATATTTACTAATTAAAATAACAATTAAAAAAACATATTTGCATAACAACAAACAATTTATTACAAAAAATAGATTCTAGCTAAAAGAATAACATAAATCAATTAATATTACCTAAATTATTTTTTAATATAAAAATTATATATTTTTAAAAAAATAGAAAAATTATGATTGCACGCACGAGTATCGTGACATGTTTGGTAGCAAAACTTGTATGACTTGTAAGAATAGTAAATAAAGTACAATCCAATGCAAATAAATATTCATTTCAAATAAAATAAATAAATATTAAAAAACTAAAAACACTCAAACAACATCTTTTGTTGTTGTTATTGTTGCTACCCCTTCAGAACGTTTTTATTTAAAAAAAACCTTGTTAATTGTTAAAAAAACAAAGTTTGTTTATTTATTTATGAACGTTTGTTGTTCCTTCAAAGGAATGTCTTTTGGTATTAAAAAAACCCTATAACCTTTTTTGTTGTTACTGTTGTTATTGCCTCTGCACACTCAAAGTTTATTTATTTATAAGCGTAGGACACTGCCTGTCCAAGTTAGAAAGTACATGAGCATAGGACACTGCCTGTCCAAGTTAAAAAGGCTGAGAATTCTGAGGTTGACGTTGGATATACAAGAACCCTTTTTGTAATAGTAACTGTTTGTGTGCAATTTTCATGTTAAGAAGCCATGAAAATTGATTGCAGATGTATAGCTAATTAGCTTGGTTGGTATTGTTGTTCTTTTTTGAGTTATAAAGAAACAAAAAAAAAGGTTTGGAATGTAATAAATAGAGAAGAAATTCTTCCTACGAACCAGCCTATATCACTTTATGGATTTATTTATGTTGTTTATGGTTAGGGAATAGTTTGATTTATGAGATGAAAAAATAAATATTTCTTTCAGCTCAGTGGTTATAGAATGTCTTCAAGAATGCAAAATTACGAGCTCAAACCTTATTTGAAACCTAATTAATAAGAAAAAAAATATCAACAGATTTAGACCTTTGTTTGTTTTCTTTTAATTGTTTTTTGCTTATTATTACATATGATTGAACTTTTTAGCTAAATACAAAAGAATAAAAAATAAAGAAGTGAAAATCATTCCCTATAAACGCCGAAACTATCAATAAAATTCAATATAAACCCTAAAAACTATTAACACCTATAACATCAAACACAATTTGAAAAAATGCCCCAAAATATTAATCATAAATATCTTGCAATAAACATAAGATACCTTGCTAATTATTTAGCATTAAACCAAAAAAATTTATAGGTTCAAGAATTACCAGATTGTTGAAGGTCGCTTCAAGGTCGCTTTTTTTCTTTTTTTTCCCCCTCGTTTATGCCTCTATACCTAGAACAAAAAAGGCTGTTAAAATCTTAAGAGGGAATGAAAGAAAATATTTTAGGTTTTGTATTTATACCATCACATAAAAAGTCTATAAAAGTACATAAAAGTCTAATGTCTATAAAAGTCAATGACTTTTTGAATATCGCCTTACTTTTATAGACTCTATTAAAGTTGTAATTGAATACCTTCTAACTTTTACAGACATTCTTTAGAAATCTTAATTGAATACCCTCTCACTTTCTTAGAGTCCTTAATAGTTCTAATTGAATACCACATGACTTTTGAGGTCAATTAAAATCTTTTAAAATCCTAATTGAATACAACCCTGTAAAGTAAATACTTAAGTATTGACATATTGGAGCTCATAAAGTTTTAGAATAAGCCTAACAAAGGCGTCTATTAAAATTAGCGGGCCAAACACCAAGTTTTATAGCTTTGGCTCTGCTATCCAATTATAATTTTTCTACTTTCAAAAGAAAAGTTCTTTCTCTTTTTAGTTGGTTGTGGGCAAGGAGGGATTTAAACCCCAAACACCATGGTTCGTAGTGACGTACTCGAATCCTCTAAGCTATAGACCCCACCCATCTCCACTGAATTTATTTCCCAGAATACCCTAAAAAGGGAACCGTTCCTCTCCCCATCCATTTCAATTCAAGTAGCAGAAAATATGCTTAAAATGAGCACATTTATATCATCTGCCAATAAAAAAATCAAAATAAAATCCATAGTTTGCATCGATAATAGAACAAATTGTATCTTCAACGTCGTTCACTTTACGATATCCAAATATCAAAAATATGTTTCACCTTTCAACTTGTGGATTTATGATGTTGAAATGGGGCTACTTTTGCTAACATTTTTTCAAAAAAAAAGTGTACATTGTTGTAAAGAACATGAGGTATGTATATTCTTAACCATTAGGATAACTTGTGTTTTATTTGTTTGTGATTTATTTTTGTTGTTGTGGACAATGTGATGTTTTCAAAGTATTTGGAGTTTTTATATTTCTAAAATTAAATAAAAAAAATTTTATATTCATACATTAGGGTTAACCATAAGTAAATTTAGAGTTTTACTTATATTAGGTTTTGTAACAGTAATTTAAAAATTATCAAAAACTAACTTACTTTGTTTTGTGGTGCCAAATTTCTTCTATTTGTCGAATGGGTGAACCTATTCACTTATTTTTTTTTATTACGGGGATACATGGTGATGGTTAATGATGACTTACAATATGTAAATGGTAAAATTGAAGAAGTGTTGAACTTTGATTTTGATTATATGTCAATAATAAATATTAAGAAAAAGTTCACAAAAGATTTAGGGTTTCCATAAGTAAGCAAGGTATTTATATGTGAACTTGGAAAGAGTTTAGTCTATTTTCAGCCAAAAATGATAATGACATTTATCATAATTTAAATTTCAAAGGACATAAATTACACATTCATATTTATGCTAAACATGATGTTAATGAACCTATATTTACACATACTGTCATGCTTATAGAATATAGTGAAAATGTTCAAGAGGCAGCACCTGAAATGAATGATGTAGTACTTACCATCATTAATGAAGTAGACAGGGGTAGGAAATACATAGACAAAGAGGAAATTAATGAGGCGGGGAATGAGATGGTTAATGATGTTTTTAGTTATTAAGTAGGTGAGAACATTAATGAAATGATTGTTCACATTTATGCTAAATGTCAATTTGGTGAAAATAATAGTAGGAGAACTAATGTGAATGACTCAATTGAGGGGAAAGTAGATGAACATGAAGGTGTTGTTAATGATTTTTGTGTAAAAGATTATCATGATAATGCTTTAGAAACTGCGAGTGATTGTGGGGACTTAAGTAGGGAGACAGCTAGATTAGCAAAAGAAAAGGGAAGGAAGCAGTTAATGAAGAATTAAAAGTGTGTAAAAGGGTATGAACGGAGGAGATTGAAAAGAGAAAAAATAGTGAATAGGAAAATTAAGTTTTTTCAAGTTGGCCAAGGACAAATAAACTTGCAATTTCAAGCTCCATCATATTTGACTTAAAGAGGCAACCACACTATCACCACAATACCATTTCAAGAACAAAGACAGACATGAGGAATCAAACAAACAACTTTGGATCACAAGCAAGGAGCAATCAACAATAAGCTCTGAATAACTCTGGACCAATTAAAGCAAACAACTCACAATTTGCTGCTTTTTAAACATATTAGATGTTTTTTATGATTTTTTTTTTATGATCTTTGTGGTCATCTTTTATAGTTTACATACAAGCAGACACTTATTTTTTGTGAGCCCCTAAGTTCCTTAAGAATTTGAACTCCATTTTCATGTTTGGTTTCAAGTTTAGAAGGCACTCAACTGGCTCTTTAGGTATTTATCATTTTTTGTTAGGTTGAAGATAAATATATTGTGGCATTTAGAAAATGCGGACAATAGCATTTTGGATTATTTAAACATTGCCATTTTAAAAATCCAATTATTGAAATATATTTTGGATACTTTTATTTAATTCACATTTTAGTTTAATACATATTTCAATTTATTATTTTAAGTAAACATGATTGAATAAAAATGTGTTGTACATAAAGAATATACATCAAATTATTGGTTACTACTATATACCATTACAACTAAAACAGGGTCCAACAATATATTTGTTTGCATAATGAATGCTTCAAAAGATCAAACCACTATAACAAATAAATGATGATTACAAAAATAATAAAAATGAAAAATTTTCAAATCTACATATCCACCATGACAAGGAATATTGCAACAAATACCTAAGAAATGCAGCATCTAAATTTGTAAAAATTCTTCTTATATTGCACTGCTTTAGCTTCTTTTTCAAGTTTTTTTTCTTTCTTTAGCATAATTCTTCCCAAGTCCTCTTCCAATTGCTCAATCTCTATCAAAGGTATACTTTGATTCACCAACCTCTTATTCTCCTTTCATAATTTCTTTCTTTCTCTGTTCAACTTATTGATCACTGTTTTTGCTTTAACACACTTCTCAAAGTCAAGCCATTCAAAAAAATTGCAATCATCCACCTAAAATTTTTCAAGCCAACAAAATTTCTCACAACATATTACACAATCCTAAGAAAAAAAATACCTTATATCTACGATATCCATAAAATCTCCTTCTAAGATTTGTCTCCTTCCATGTAATAAACATCTGAGTAGTATCATTGCAACCATAAATTGGAGTTGTTAAACGTGTTGAATTGTTAAAGTGCTCAATGTTAAAACCAACTCTCCCTCTCCTTCTTCTATTTGTCAATGATTTGGCTAAATACAATGATTCCATGTCGCGAATTGAGTGATTTTTTCCTTCAATTAATTATTAAGGTTCTTGTGATTTGGAGATAACATTTTTGGAAAACAATTGAAAAAAAAATTCAGTAAATAAGCTAAAAAAAATAAACTTTAGCGTCTGTTATTGGAATGTTAAAAGAAGACCTTCGTTGGGCTTATTTTGAAACTTTGTGGGCTTCAATATGTGAAGACTTAAAGTTTGGGTACCAAAAAAATACAAAATAAAGTTTGGTACCCAAAATAAAACATATAAAAAATTAGGTGACCATAGGTGCATTTAAATCATACGTTGGGTTAACTAACTGTTATATTTTGATGTTTATGTAATTATAATTGACATGAGAATTTTGGAATGTTAAAGTTTAATTATTACGAACTTTTTATCATTAAATGAATATAAATATGTAAGAGCTGAGTAAAAGATCAAATTCGAGTGTTAAATAAGATGATTTTTAGTTGTACAAATATTTAGCTTAGGTAAGAAGTGATACTCTGCCACACCAGTGCTTGAGTTAGGTGGGTTAAAAGTGTAACCATCTAATAAGGGTATCAGTGGGGTTAGGTGTCACAGGGCGGCCCTGAAGCTCATACACAATTTTCCAAATTCAATCTGTGAAGTATGCTTATTCATGGAATCTAGTTAGCTTAATAATTCACGAGTTATTGAAGAAATCAATTAAAAAAGGTGCAAGGTTAAGTGATGATCAAATATGTAATGAAGTGTTAGGGAGTAGACTAGGATGAAAGGATTAGGATTTGGGCCAAGGCCTGCTGCTTCTACTTCAATAACATCTACAGTCATTCAACAACTTCAAGAGAAGCTCCATCAATCTCAAGAAGAAAATAGCTAGCTCAAAGAACTATTGGATGATGAGATTAAAAAGGGAGAAAGGAGAAAGGCTATGTTAGCAAAACATAAGGCGTTCTTTTGCCGAATGTTTGGATCGCAATATGAAGAGTTAGTCTAGATAAATTTAAAAAGTTAATAAGCATTTGGTTTAATTTGAAGTTTTTTCCAATAATTTATTTTAAATTTGTCATGTGATGCAGTGAGGATATGGATTTCTCAACCTAATCTCCATCAAATCAGCTTTTTATTTTGGTAAGTTGTGTATTTTTAGTTTTGTGATCAAATTGGATTTAGTTGTTTGAATTTGATTTCAAGTAAAAGCTTTTATTTTTATATTATTGATGCACTTATTGATCTATTTTTTTTAATATGTTGTTGCTGACTAGTTTTCAATTATATCCTATTTTCAAAGTTATATCATTTTAGCTATTCAACTTAATGAATTTTATTAGTTCTATCCTATTTTAGTTTTTAGTTTAAGGATCTAAATATATTTTAAAAAATTACTTTTACATCCTTAAATTTTTGAGATTATTTTTAAATATTTTTATAAAATCTAAACTTTTTTCCGTTATTTTATATATTGAAAGTCTTCATATTTTACTTATTCTAAAATTCATTTCTCAACTTTCAATTATGTTATTTAAAAATTTTCTAGTAAAGATTGAACACACAAAAAAAAAGTGTGAAATGAAAAAAAAAAGAGAGAGAGAGAGAATTAGAGATGTCAAGAATATTAATCAATAATAACATTTTTTTTTTGAAAAAATTATAATTTTTTAAAATCTCACAATACAAAAAAAAAAAAAAACTTATAAACCGATTTATTATATACTGATATAAATAAAAATATAAAGGAATTTGTTAACTATCACTATCAAAATCAATCAAAATTTTTAAAAAAAATTTATTTTTTAAAAAGATCAAGTCTTCTTTTTTTTTTTTAAGAAGAAGATCAAATCTTCTTTATATTCTCGAACAATATTTTCAATATCTATTATGCTGTCCTTTTTTCCCCTTTTCATATATATATATATATATATATATTGTGTTCCATCTCTATTAGAAAATTTTTAAATAATGTTGTTGAAAGATAAGAAGTGGATTTTTAAAAAAAATTAAAATGTGGAGGTTTTGTATAAAATAATATAAAAAAGTTAAAATTTTATTAAAATATTTTAAAATTAATTTCTGATATTATTTTGAAAGTGGTAAGATTAACATTTGAAAATATTCTTTTTTATTTTTCTTGTTAAGAAAAAGAGAAAATGACTTTAATAAATAAATTTATTGTAAAAAAAGTAATATTTAAAATACATTTAAATCCTTAAACTAAAATGGGAGAGAATTGATAGAATTCAAAGAGTTAAAAAGCTAGATTGATATAGCTTAAAGATCAAAATTCAGATATATATATATATATATATAAAGGAATTTTTTAACTATCACTATCAAAAACAATCAAAATTAAATTTTTTTTTTATTTTTTAAAAAGATCAAATCTTCTTTATATTCTCGAATAATATTTTCAATATCTATTATGCTATCCTTTTTTCCCTTTTTCATACTTTTTTTTTTTTTTTTTGTGTTCCATCTCTATTGGAAAATTTTTGAATAATGTTGTTGAAAGATAAGAAGTAGATTTTTAAAAAATTAAAATGTGGATGTTTTGCATAAAATAATATAAAAAGTTAAAATATTTTAAAATTAATTTCTGAGATTATTTTGAAAGTAGTAAGATTAACATTTGAAAATATTCTTTTATATTTTTTTTGTTAAGAAAAAGAGAAAATGACTTTAATAAATAAATTTATTGTATAAAAAGTAATAGTTAAAATACATTTAATTAAATCCTTAAACTAAATTGGGATAGAATTGGTAGAATTCACAAAGTTATTGATATAACTTTGAAAATAGTATGTAACTAAAAATGAGATCAAAATTCAAAATAGGATAGATCATTTTCCTAAAAATATATATATATTGAAGCAATGATAAATATTCAAGAAGAATGAAGTCACATTTTTTGCCAACATTTTGACATCAATAATAATTAAGTAATCCTCCAAAGAAGGGTATGTCAGTGTCAGGCAACCAAGTATCCCCCATTGTGAAATTATATACTGTAAAATTAGCAGCTTGTGAGACATTCATAAGAGTATAACCAGGCCATTGCACCCTCATACTAGTATTTGCACCAGGTCCATAATTCTCAAACTCCCCATAGTAAAGTGTGTCTAATCCAACAGTCCCATTCCATTCTAGCCATCCAGTTGGAGAAATTAGATTGCCGATATACGACTGCATATATACCGTTCTTGAATATTCTTTCCAAGGCCTGCCTAAAAAGTTCAAGGTCGAGTTCAAATCCATTGCCAAATCTGGTGCAGCTTCAATGGTGCAATTATGGATAGAAATGCCTGTATTTTGATTTGGATCAGTTCGACCTTGGGCAGTGAAGGCATTCTTCTGGGCAGGCAATGGTTTACGAGCATACAAGTTGCAGCTCTGGAACACAGCAGCAGAGTTGCCAAAAATGAAATCTACTGTTCCATAAATGTCACATTCTCTATAGAATTGTCTCATGGAGTGTACATAAAGGGTATCTTGATAGCCTTCGAAACTGCAACGATAAAATGTAGATAGATCAGCATTATTTCGTACAGCTACCGCTTGGTGCTTTTGAGGACCGGCAGTATTCCTGAATGTTATGTCTACAGCCACAAACCGCTCCCCTGAAACAGCTGCATCACAACAGAAACAACACAATTAGTTTAATTTATACTGCGGTATCCACAACCCAAACTCAATTTTTGTATTGACAAGATACATGTCGGGACTCGCGACATAAACAATGTATTGCAGGTCCTGCTAAAAAACAAAAAAAAAAATTCATTTTCTTTTTTACCCCACAATACAGGGGCCTATCAACTGGAGGGGTGTCGTTTTGGAAATTTAACCCCCCACGATTTACTTTTTCCCGTCCCGATCCTTTTTGTATATTGTCATGTCAACTTACCAAAGGTTGAAGAATTAAAAGTTGTCCAACCATCAACAACACTATGGTTTCCGGTGATGATAGTTCGATTAATTCCATCGCCTATGAGCAATATGTTCTTCTTGTATTTGGGAACAACAACATACTCCTCATAACGTCCTTCTCTAACATAGATTACAAAATAGCCATCTTCAGGCTTTGAATTATTAGGAGCAATTGAAATGGCGTCTCCAATGGATGTGAAGTTATCCGTGCCATAATGGCTGACTATCACAGTATTGTTTATTAGGATTCCATCCGCGTCCAGATCAGCAAGACTGCGTCCGCATCTGGAATCACCATATGTATGGCAAGGGCGCTTATGCAAAGCCTGCATACAAGTTTTTGTCTGAGTCAGAAATGAATTTTTGTCATTATCATTATTTCAGCTTTTTTTTCTGAACAAAAATAATATCATATTTAATTATTGATTTTCTTCCTAATAGGGCTCCTTAATTGATGATGTTATTCAAAGCAAACAGTTGCTGGTTGCTGAAACTTGTAAATAAATGAATAGTCATCTGCTAAATCAAGAGTTGCCAACACTTGTCATTACTCAATTGGCAAGTTTCTTCTCATTCATGTAATTTACAACATATTTCCCTTTGAAAAAATATTTCACTATTTCAATTCCTTGTGCTTTTGAATTATTAGTTCAGGGTACGTAAATAAATTTTTTTTCTTCATTGTCAAATCAATATTTTTGAAAATTTTTAAATTTAATAATAATAAAATAATAATAAAGAAGAAGAAGAAGGGTATTAATAAATTTTTTTTATATTCTTATATGTTGTTTAGCTATTTAATATTTAATACAATGTTTGATATTCGATACAATAATATAATTCAATATAAATAAAATAAAATTATTAAAATTATGATAATAATATAATAGAGTATTAATAAAGAAAAAAGGTTCTAATTCAATATTTTATAATACTAAAATTTTTCAGTGCTCTAAAAAACATTTTATACAATACTTTTTAAGATATTTACAATCAAACTTAATAAAAAAAATAATAATTTGTTAATTATTTCCATATTAATAAAATTTTTAAAATAATAAAAGTACTATTTTCTTTATAGAATTATTTAATATTACAATATTAGTAAATTTATGATTTGTTATAATTTTAATAAATTTTCTACATGAAAATTTTATGATATTTTTAATTTTCATATTGCTCTCTAATTTATAAATAATTGCATATAACATTTTTATTTTAGTTCATGATTATAAAACAAAAAATATAATAAACTTAATTTTAGTTTTTTCTTGCTAAATTTTAATTAGAAATTTAAAAATAACAAAATGTTATTTTCTCTATATAACATATATATTAATCCTGAAAAATTACATGCTTTATTTTTTAACTATAATTTTAATTAATTATTCAAAATAAATATTTTTGTTAATTTAATTTTTTCTCTTTTCATACTAAATTTTATTTTAACAAAATAAAAATATTATTTTCTATATAGAACAATATGATGTTACAATTTTACTATAGTTATTGTATGCTAAGTTCTTAAAATTTTAACAATTTTTTATTTGAACAATTAGTAGAATATTGTTTCAATATTTTTATTGTTACTTTAAAGTAATACATTTCAAAAAAAATTATTATCATAATTAATTATAATTCTTTACAAAAATTTTTATTAATTAAAAATATCTTTTTATTAGTTATTTGATAAAATTGTTTATTAAATTTAATTTATTAGTTATTTAATTTTTTTTATTAAATTAGTTATATTATCTACTTCCATTTATCTAGTATAAATACAAATTAACCTAAATAAAATAAAAAAGACCTTAAACTAAATTGCAATTGAAATTTTAATTAATTTAATTCTTATTAGATGTGTTAATCTAATAAAAGAGAAATATTTTTAATTAAATTAAAATAAAAATTTTTAATAGGTTTGAAATGAAATGAAATTTTATTAGTATATAACTAAATTATTTAATAAATCGGTATAATTTATAAAATTAAAGGAGCACATTAAAATAATTTTTAAAATTGGATTGAATTGGTAATTGAATTAAAGTTGAGGAGAGAACACAGCTGTATTAAGAAGAGTTGTTAAGTAGTACAGATTAAGGTGAAGTTGCACAGCTGTTAGACGCGGAAGTGCATGTGCTGACAAGTGGGTCGAGGTGCGTGTTTATTTAGATTGCCAAGTCTTTTAAATATGCGGAAAACGTCGTTGGATCTGCGGTGAGCAACTTACATGTTTCATCCACGTTGCTGACTATTTCTTCCAACTTCAATGTAAGCATTATCTATTATTGTTAGGCACACTCACCAAGATCTCCGACTGTCTTCAACACCCAATTTAATGCTCAATCTTGAGATCTCATGAATACAATACAAGTTCACTTTTCTTCTTATTATATCCCAATATATTAAAAAAATTGTAATTTTTTTCGAAAATGAGAGGGGATCGAATTCATAATCTTATTTTATAATGTCTATTACTTGAGTCATTAGATTATAAAGGAAAAACATTGTAATTTTTTTAAATACATATTGATACGTTATTTTATACCTCCTCTATTTCAAACTGATTGTCACTTTTTAGTATTTCAATTGAATTTTGAAAGTATTTAATATGCTTAATTATAGGGAAAAATAGGTAAATAAGACTAAATTACTTTTCTCTAAATATATTTAAAACTTGAAAATATTAGAAAGATTTATAAAATTTTACAAAACCAATTAATATTAGATAAGATTAACACAAGGATAAAATAGGAAATAAAAAATTAATGTTGCATTAGTTATATAAAAGTGACAAATAATTGAAATTTTTTTTATTTGAAAAAGTGACAATTAGTTTGGAACGGATGGAGTATTAAATTAGTATTTAGTAGATATTTTGATATGTAAATCTTACTTAATTATATTTAATTATAATTTAATTATATATTTAACATAATAATAACTATATATATATGTTGTATTTTTAAAAATTTATATGTAAAAATCAAGTTATTTTTATCATATATTTTATATATACAAATATATTTTTTATGATAAATTTGGTTATCGTTAATTTTTTAAAAATTCAAATTTATATCAGAATTTTTTATTTAATTCTGTTTAGTTCAATCCAAAACTAAGATTATTCACTTTAATATGATTTTATTATTATTCAGTATAAACTGCCGTACAATTTAATATTTTCTTTATTCTATATTGAGCCTGTATTTATCTATTTATTACTTTTTTTTTTGAAATAATATTAATATAATTAATGGATTAATGTTTTGGGAAGGATGGAAATAGAACAGGCAAACTTAAGACATTCACAGAGCTGTCCAAGCACTAAAAAATAATAAAAAATAAAAATAAAAATAAAAATCGTGCACCATGCCTAGGAAAACATACCTAACCTTAAAAGATGCAGTGCCTATTCAATAGGCAGTAAGCAATCACCATGTGAGATTTCAGAAAGTCAAAAGGTCAAATCAAGCTCAAGTATCTACCAAATTAATATTTAATTTAAAATTTTTAGATTTTAATAAAATTTTTAAATTATATTATATTAAATTTTTTTACAATTAAATCCTATAAATTAAATAAAATCTTAATAGTTAATAAAAAATTATTTACACTAATAATAAAATTTTTAAAAAATATATATCACCTAATTATAATATTTAAAAATTTTCTAATCCTACATAATAATTTTTTATTTTTAAATTTTTTTAAATTTTCTTAAAATATATTTAAATTTTTTTATAAATCTAAAAAATTTTAAAACTTGTGATATGTATTACGAAAAAATCAACAATGTTAATAATTAATTTAAATCATTTTTAGTTAGTTAACTATTAAAATTAAATTGATGAATAAAAATTTATTATTGAATTTTGTAAATTAAATTATGTAAAAAATTGATGAATTTTTCACATGTATATTACTTGATTCTAAAATTTTATAATTTTTAATTCTAAAAATTTTTTAAAATAAAATTTAAAATTTTTCTAAAAATCATTATATAGATTTAAAATTTTTATAATTAGATGATATATATTTTTTAAAAAACTTTTATCAATTTTATCTATAAATCTAAATAATTTTTTATTAGTTAAGAATTAAAACTAAAATTTTGTTTGACTTGTAGGATTTAATGAATTTTTTAAAATAAGGTCTAATATAATCCAATTTTAGAGAAAAAAATTTCTACTAGGACCAAAAAAATTTTAAAATTCAATATTAACTTTGGGATATATAGTTGAGTGTCCAATTTAACCTTTACCAATTTTATAATTAATAGACTTTGACAAACGCCCTTCACTCGTGTTAATTAATAGTAAAATTTAACTACTTTGATTTTATAAATATAAATTAATTTTGTTATTTGCGACTATAAATATATAGAATTTACTACTTTGATTTTATATAAAATTACATTTCACTTTTATATTTAAACATATATATTAATTTTTTAATTTGTTAATACTTTTTGTCAAATCAACTAATTTTAACAAAAAATATAAATTATTTAATTTTTGTAAAAAAATTTAAAATAGTAAATAAATTATTCTTTCAAATGTATTAATTTTTAGTTTTTAAATATATGTAAAAAGAAGAATGTATATGTATAAATTGGAAAAATTATTTATGTGATAATTTAATTTAAAAAGGAAAAAAATGCTTTCTCTATTTTAAAACTGTACAATTAATTTAATTTTTTTAAAATAATTTTTAAGTATTATTCATTTATACTAAACAATTTTATATTAAACAAACTTACAAAAATCAATAAAAAATTTATTCATATTAAAAGTATTGCAGTTAACAATTAAATTAGTGATATATATTTTTATATTTTTATTTTTTTGATCAAAGTGGGGGAGGGGGATGGTGGGTTTCAAACTGGAGACTCACCGCATGTCCCTCAACAGTGGCCAGGTTTGCGGGGACATTTTGATGTATGTATATATATATATATATATAGAGAGAGAGAGAGAAAGTTAACTAAAATTTTCTTAAAAACTACATAATAAATTGAAATTAAATACCTTGATAAGAGTTTCAAGCGGTTCTCGAAGCCTGTGCTTCTGGAGAAGTCCTTTTCCATCAGAACCCTTCTTGTTCCTCTTGTTTTTCTTCAGATTCCTGTCGAGTGCATGTGTGACCAGCCCAAGAGAGATACTGTACAGCTGAGTAACGTTAGCAAGAGGAGTTCCTAATACACTCACAATGCTGCTCCTAGATTCAACCAATCCATCGTAGCAAGTCTGCTGGTTTGTCACTATTCCACTTAGTAAACTTGTCACTCTTTCGACAAGCTCATCATTCATCGACTCGGCCATTTTCAACTCAGTGGATATGGTCTCCAAGTAGTCCAGATTCAGCTGGTTGAGCTCGTGGCAATCTTCTAATGCTCCAATCTCCTCACCGCTTATCTTGGAGCGTTGCTTGTCGTGGGTTAAGTAGTAGTTAATGGCTTTGGATAATCTCTGTGCCTGTTTAAGGCATTGTTTTACTGAGAACACGCCGTAGTGATAAGGATCCGAGGGTGACGAACGAAAAGTTGATAAAATAGAGCGGCAGAGCTTCGGGTAGAGTGAGGATTTGCAGGCAATGGAAGCTGATTGTGGCTGGGAGGAGATTAACAAAGCTGCAGAGAGAAAGAGCAGAGCAAAGACGAAACAGCGAGTGGGCATTTTGGGTCTTGGCTTAGTCTATTGCAGTAGCTAAAATTAATGCAAGTGGATGTGTCCATTTGTCTCTATATATAGACTCATAGAGGAGCTTAGGAGGAGAGGAAATATATATACAATTTCATAATAAAATTTAAAAATAAACAGCAGTTTTCAATAATTTTTTTATCAATGTTTCCTACAAAAATTCTTGGCGCTAATAATGGCATATCAACACTTCAGTCATAATAAGTTTTTTTTTTCCTAATTTATGTTTCAGAACTAATTTTATTAGCATTTAATAATTGACAATAATAAAATACGTACTCATATAAAATAGTTCTAATTATTGATCTACACATGCAAAAAAATAATTAAATAAAAACTAAGTATGTAATTTATTATCATGAGAATTGTGTTTGGAATGATTAAAATATAGAAAAAATCACACCATCACTTATATTTGACTGTATTTTTTTATTTATACTTTTC
>CATIWK010059842.1:0-27384 GCA_949634005.1 Mallotus japonicus | reverse complement strand
GGGGGAGACTTAGGGACACGTCTCACTCGGGGACCTCCACCCCAGTTGTAGACTCTCTCATCGAGATACCAGACCTGGAAGTCGGGACCTCGGAGTAGAACCCTCTGCAGGGAAAGAGGCCTAGAACGCACCATCTTGGGGTTCCATATGTTCGCTGGACCCTTAGATCACTCCGTATCTGCAAAAGAACACGACAGGTAAGTAAATGAAATTAATTGAATACTAAAAGAGAGTCGTTTCATTATTTCAGGTACCGCCTCAGGAGTCAGGGAGTTCAACCGCTCCCTATGGATGTGCATGCGGGCCAGATGCCTCTTCATAACACAACTAGCACCACACCTCCTTATGGTCGGAAGATGATCCGTGACGTAAAATATCCCAGCTATCAGCTCCAGCTCTAATCCCCAGACTTGCAAAAGAAATTCATCAGTGAATAGTAAGATAAATTTTTGAATAAAAATAAGAGAAAGGGAAGTACCATGGTGGCTTGCCAGAAGTCGCAGAATCTCTTAGCTCCACGCACTATCTCATCCATACTGTGATAGAGGTATGCTAGAGCACAGCTGCCCTAATCGTAAGTAGCCACCTAATCCAGGTCTTGGAGAGGCATGAAGAACATCAGGTCGAGGGAGCTAGCTGTGTCAGCAAAGAAGGTGGTGCCGAGAAGATAGAGCAGGAAAGCTCGCACCACCTGATCAATCTCTTGAGGAGAGGTCATCGCCATAGCTCTCTCTCAAGTATAGTGACTCCGGATCAAGTCCAGCTTGATCGTATGGGTCCCCTTCATATTGGGGACCATGCTGAGAAGGCGCTCGACATAGGTGACCATATCTGGACTCATCTGATGCAGGCTCGTGTCAAAAGAAACGGGGTCCCCATCACACGCGGATGATACACTAATGAGAAGAGGACATGTGTGAGAAAGGTTCCACTTCACCAACACATCACATCCCTTTTGACTAGTTGAATTGCCAAATCAGATGTCATTGTGCTGTATAGGGTCCTATTTTCCTTTGAGTGAATTCCCTTTCTGCCCAGGAAATTTCCTCTCACTGACTTCTCTCAGGATAATTCCCCTTTCCCGAGAGACGAGCTTTGTACTCCTCCTGACAGGCATTAAATGCATGTCCCATCAATATCCACTCATTGACAGCATCGCCGCCTCGAGGAACACATTCAAGGGAAGCGCGCCCTACGTGTGCCAACCACCCATCTACCCACCAGTACCTCGACCAACCACAGCCTGACACGTCATTATCCTACCCAGGTATAAAAGGGGAAAAACCCGACAGCAAGAGGTAATTTTTTGATATAATTTTTCTCTCTCTTATCTTCTTCTTCCTTTTCTTTTCTCTGGACCAGAGCTTCATTTTCTTCTTCTTCACGTCCCAGAAGACATAATCAACCATTTCTATAAAAGACTCCTTCCTTTTTCATGATAATCACATACACTGCTCTCAGGAATTACATTCCCTCAAAGCCACAAAGCTAACTTTAGCATCGGAGGGGTTTTGGTTCGTCCAAAACCCTTCTCACCATTGTTGTTTGACCATTACAGATTCAAAGTGTTGAGTTGGAGCTGGAGATTTGGAACCCCACCATCACACGCGATCCCCATAATAGCAGCGTAAGAAATGGGGTCCAGTGTCAACTCTCCGAATGGGAAGTGGAATGTGTGAGTCGTGTCGAACCACCTCTCCATCAGTGCATGCAGAGGCTGATAGTTTGTCTTCCCCTGCTCCTCTGGCAGAGAAAGGATGAAGTTTTTGAAGTAGGTGTCCTGAATCTGGTCCTTCTGGTCATCGGTGAGCTCGTTGTAGAAGACTCAAGCTCCGTGAAAATTCTTGGCACCCTTGAATGTCTGTGCATCATGCTGCAAAAAGAAAATCAGGGAAGTAAATTAGTATACTGTCATTTAGATGCTTTGAAATTAAGAAAGAAAATAGAGTATAAGCAATTCTGGTTAAGAGACGATCGCCTCTTGTCCAAGAGACAATCACCTCTTTCCAAGAGACGAACCCTCTAAAGAGAAAAGGAGACGAATGTCTCTTCTGAAGAGGCGATCGCCTCTATCCAGGAAGCGATTGCCTCTGCAATGGAAAGGAAACGATCGTCTCTTTGTCAAAAGGCGAACGCCTCTTGGCAAAGAGAGGCGATTGCCTCTGCGACGTGAAAACCGCCTCTATTCTAAAATTCCATCTAAATCTACTATCTAATCATGCATTTGCTCATGTTTCTATTCCTAAGTGATAATTAAACCTATAATACTACTAACCCAATGAAATTTTGCAGATAAACAAGGAGAATTTGGGGTACCAACCTCTCCGGATGCCATAGAGTAAATGTGGGTCCCCAGATCCGCTAGGAGAGGAATGGTGTCTCCTCTCGTGAATCCGAGACTACATGGAGCACTTACTGCAGGAGGAATGGGGTCTCAGGGTGGAAGGGGTGGCATCCTCTCAGCATCCATGTTCGAAAGTGTAAGAGCGTAGGAAAGAGAAAAGAAAAGAAGAAAAGAAAGAAAGGAAAAGTGAAAGTGAAAAAAGGAAAAGGGTTTTTTCTTTTTAAACCTAAGAAAAAATAAAAAATATATATTTTTTAATTAATTATTATTATTATTTTTATTAATTTCTTTTCCTAATTTGGTCGGCCTGTAGTCGGGGGCAAACTGTAGAATTTTTCTAATCGCAGTATCAGAACATAGGGACTGCCTCTAGGGCTAGGAAAACCCGAGGATGACGGCGTGAGTTTCCCATATCAAGAACAAAAGGACTGCCTCTCGGGCTAGGAAAACCTAAGGATGATGGCGTGAGTCTCCCGTAAGTGACGAGCCGGGCTTGACCAAGTTCCCGGGTATCAGAATTTCAGGGACTGCCTCTCGGACCAGGAAAATTTGACGATGACGGCATGAGTTTCCCGTAGGTGACAAGTCGGGCTTGATAGAGTTTCCAAAAATCATAGTTAACGAGATAACTGTTCGGGGTTTGAATCTTTGCAGTTAGCGATTGTTAAGTGACCTTTCGGGCCAGGAAAACCCTAAGATCACGATTACGTTTTAAGTTGAAGAATTCACCTCTCGAGTAAAGCTCGGAAATAAGGTAGTTTTTATTTATTTATTTATGTTGTGCATGTTGTTTTTTTAAAAAATTTGGATGCATGAATGCAGTTTTTTGAAAAAGCAAGGGGGCAAACTGTAGACACCTGGTTCGGAAGACCCGCGGTAGGGGATGAACTGCAGTTGTTCGGTTTGATCGGCCTGCAACGGAAGCCCAATGATAAAAGTTCCATCTTCAAATGCAAGAGAAATCTGAAAATCCTCTTGAATAGGCCTAAAACCCTTTAGTACCCAGACCGAGCCCGAGCCCGAGCCCAAGCCCATGGCCTAATTTTCAAGCACTAGCCAGAGGGCTGAAGAGGTGACACCTCTTCAGCAGAAGGTGATCGCCTCCTTACCAAAAGAGTCAAGAGGAGGTGATCGCCTCTTCAACAGTCCACTTGCCGCTGCATTAAATGCAGCATGTCAATGACAGCAAGTGGGTGGCCCTACTTAACCTTGCTTTGCAACAACTACATGAATAAGTCCATTTTTGAGGCAAAAAGGGAGGGTCTAGGAGGTAAGGTGATGATGGGAAAGAGAGTAGGTTGATGGGGGTGTCTTGGGAGCTTAAAAAGGGGAAGAAGAGAAGAGAGAATGAGTTAGTAATTTTAGGGAGGAGGCTTAGCAACTAAGGGAGCTGAAAATACATAGGGAAGAGGAGAGAAGAGACATTCTTGAAGAAGAGAGGGGGTTCTTCTTGAAGGAATGGAGGATTTTTGCTAGAAAAAAGCTTGTTCTTGAAGAAGAAGTAGGAACTCTTGCATTTAAAGGAGGTCTCAATCCACAACCAGCTTCTGAGTGCCAAGTTAAGGACATCAAACTTGATTTGATCAGTAAGAACTCATTTTCTTTGAGTTTTTGAGTTCTTGGTTTATATAGAGTTGCATTTCATTTATTTATTGCTTTTTAGAATATTGATTGTTTATATTTCTTGTGTTATATCAATAGCATGATGTTTTAAGAATATTTAATATCATTGTGGGATCTTAGCTGCTTATACATGATTTCCTTACTTTACGTAGAAGTAAAGAAAATTTTGTTAGTGTTGTAGAATCTGGCTAAGAGGCGATCGCCTCTTGGTCAAGAGGTGATGCCTCTCTATCAAGAGGCGATTGCCACTTGAACAGGGTGATGTAGCCTTGTCTTAAGTGTCTTTTATAATTATTTTGCATACTATCTATGAAGGTCTATGTTCTGTACATTCTTGATCTATCATGCATGATTGCTCTAACATCTGTTTAGTATTAATGCTTATATATTTACTTTTTCCTCATTTATTTACGTTTAACTCGGTCCGTAAACTAACTTCATGATTTATTTTGTAGAATTTCTTCTTTTGTGTTTTGGAAGATTAACTTTCGTTTATTGTAGAAACTCAGAGTGATTTTGTAGTTAAGGGGAAATAGTTCCCTTAATTAGTTCTTGAGAGGACTTATGGCGGTTTACTTTCAATATATATCTGGTTTATTTTCCGTATATTATCTGTATATTGCAGTTTATTTTTAGTATATTTTATGTTTATTTCTCTCTTATTTAGAGCAAAGCGTTGTAATCCTTAATCCTTTCCCCGTTTTTTTGGAATGAATGGTTGTAAATTATTATTCTTGATGAATGTTGAGGCTAAATGCATGAAATGGGACTAATGTTCAAACATGAACCTAAGTGTAAAATTTGGCAAATTGGTTGAAGGCAATTATAATTTGCATGTTAATAAGGAAATAATTGAATAATTAAAGGTAATAAAACAAAAAACATAAACGGAGGCCGATCGCAAGGTCAGGTGGACATTCAAACGTCCATACCCAGTTTCCGAACCCGTTCTCTGATGACGGCTTCTAGGAACCTTCGTGGAATCCAGTTGCCATACAAGTGTATCCCGGTTTATATCCAGGTGGCGACTCCATCTCCGATTAGGCTTTAAGACCTGTTTCGTATTTCCTATTGGGCTTTGAGCCCATACAGTGTTGTGGTTGCCAACACTTGGGCGCGCGCTAAACCCCACCACCTACAACAGTTGTATAACGATATATATTAAAATATATTAAAAATAATATAAATTTAATATTATTAAATAAAAATAATATAAATAGAATAAAAATAATATATATATATATATATATATATATAATGTTTGTACCTGACGGCTTCTAGGAACCTTCGTGGAATCCAGTTGCCATACAAGTGTATCCCGGTTTATATCCAGGTGGCGACTCCATCTCCGATTAGGCTTTAAGACCTGTTTCGTATTTCCTATTGGGCTTTGAGCCCATACAATGTCGTGGTTGCCAACACTTGGGCGCGCGCTAAACCCCACCGCCTACAACAGTTGTATATCGATATATATTAAAATATATTAAAAATAATATAAAAATAAATCAAAATAATATAAATAGAATAAAAATAATATATATATATTAAATGTTTGTACCAAAACTAAAGTTTTTTAACAAAGCTTGTAAATATTATAGTCCTAGATTCAAAATAAATAAATAAATAAATTAATTAAATTGGACAGTAACAGAAAAAGAGGTTAAAAAGAAATGGGAATGTGAAAGAAACAATTAATAGACAAATAAAAATAGGAATTTCCTACAACAAGAGAGAGAACAATAGCCAATCACTAAAAAAAAAAAAACTTCAAATAGAACTTCAACAACAACAACAATCTTTAAGTTTTGTATTTTTATTTCTATTTCAATTTTTATTTCAGTGTTTTACTTATATTCTTGTTTACTTATGTTCTACTTAGAGCATCCACATTGGGGTATTATAGAGGGGGTAATTGCCCATAGAACACCATTATCATTACACCATATTTCATGCCCATGATCTGTTTCATGGGTATGACGCGCACAATGGCTGCAAATTTGTAAGTTTTTTTTTAATTTAAACAAATTAAAGCTACATCTTTTATTTGAGCAACGGTAATTTTAGAAACAATTTGGCCAACGGTTACTTTGGCCAACAGTAATTTTTTAATTTAATTTATTTTTTAAAATTTTATTTAATCAAAATTTTGATTATAATATCCTCCACCCTTTTTTCTCTTATCACTCTCCATTTCTTCAATATCTTTCTATAATTTCACATAATTTACAATTCTTTGATTTATATTTCCTCATCATGGATGAGAATTTTAACAATTTTAATCCCCCTTTTAATGCTCTAAATATGGAAAATTTTTCCTCTTCGCAAAACCAAAACCTTCAAAATTTTCAATTTTATCCAAATTTTCCATATTCTAATGGGTAAAGGTGCATTTTGCCCCCCCATGTTTTGACCCAGGAGCATATATGCCCCTTTTCTTTTTTTTTTAGCGCAAATAAACTAGGTTTATACTCAAAATGAGTTTTTAAGCCCCTCATGCTGACATGGCATGAACGGCAATGAGGAGGAGTTAACGAATAGTTGACATGGCAAACGTTTGACCCCGTTTGACCCTATTTAAACCCTCATCTCCGTTATACCAAAAAAAACTTAAAACATTAAACCAAAAAACAAAAACCTTCCTGCCACCCTCGCTTCTTCTCTCCCAAGAAACACCAGTTCCTGCCAGCAGCCAGCCGGTACAAAATCTTAAAAAAATCGAAGCTTGAGGCAGAGTTATCTCTCAGGTTTGGTTCGAATATGATACCGTCTTCATCTTCTCACCACACCCAAATCGCCGATGATTCAATCTCTCTTCAGCTCGATTTTAGCCGCCGTGACTCCCCTCACCCGCCAATGCTTTCTTTACAATTGCTTGAGCCACTAATCGATAATCATAAATTTTGTGCTCAAGGACAACAACAATACGATCCCATCTCAGTTTAACAACACAAACCTCAGACCTAAATGAATTGGTGTCACCACCAATGAGTGCAAGAATATTGGACCGGAACAACATCTCTACAATTTTGAATCCCCCACTTTTGAGATCACGTCTAAAAGTTTCCTTGAAAGGCTCGCAGTTGTAAATACGAAAGCCGTAGTTTGTTCCTGCAGCAAAAAATGCAACTGATTCCAGGACATAGAGAGCAACTCTGGTTTGGCAGTGTCTGTTTGAGGCAGGGCTAAGGATCCAAAAGCAATGATATCTGGAGAATCAAAGGAGCCATGCGCAGTTGATGGAAGGAATCCTCGAGAAGTAAAAACAGTAGAATCCAGGTAAAGGTCTACGGCAATAATGCACAGGAATGATTTAGATTAAATTGAAGATTAAATTGTACCATGATTTAGAAACAAACCTAAATCTAATGAGTGATTTCATGCTTCTTTAATCAAACAAACAAAAAAAAGAAATAACAAAGTTTTTTTTTTCCAAAGCGACAATGTTTTCATTTAGCTTTAAATTTTTTTTCCTGTAAGTATTCACTATTCTCTTTGCTGTCATGGTGAGGAAACTAGTCTTCATGTGTTGCGGATGTGTTCTTATGCAGTTGATGTCTAGTCCACGGTCCTCATTGGTTGTGTTTTGTCATTCTCATGAGACGGTCTTTGATTGGTTTCGTTATGTTTTTGTTTTGGCTGTCTATGGAGGATCGCTGTTTGTTTGCAATAATTTTGGGGGTATGCAATGGTGAGCGGTGGTGACTTTTAGGTGGTAATGGTGGTATTGATGGGCGGTGGTGATTTTCAGGTGGTAATGGTGGTGTTGATGGGTTATGGGTGGTGGTGGTGGTGATGTGGGTGGTGGATGCTCATAACTTGTTTGATAGAATGCCTGAAAGGAAGGGGTAGGCCATGCAACTGATGGATGTTCATACGTGGAGCATGTTGTCTCCATTCCAACTTGCATAGTTGCCACGTCAATTAAAGACTAACGGCTGTCTATTTGATTTTCATACTACCATTAATGAGGGGCCAAAAATGCACCTTTTTAGCCTAAATCTAGTTTATTTGCGCCAAAAGGCATATATGCTCCTGGGTCAAAACATGGAGGGCCAAAATGCACCTTTACCCTATTCTAATTATCCTCCAAATATGCAAAATTATCCATACCCCCCACCCAATTCCAATTATCTACCAAATTTTTCATATCTATTTCCCATGTATCCGGCGCTGAGTTATTTCTCATACATTCCAAATTTTCAAAACCCACCAACTTCAAGTGAGTTAAGAAAAAATATTGATTCCGGCACCGAGAAAGAAAATACAACCCAAATATATTCTATTTCGGACTCTTAAATACCGCCATATTCAACTCAACATGAGATTGAAAATATTACCCTCACTAATAAACCAGTGGAAGAAACTGATGGCAAACATGCTCCATGGAGTATTGATGATGACAAGTTGCTGGCAAGCTCTTGGCTCACAATTTTTAGCTGCAGCATTGCTGGTAACTCTCAAAGTGAAAAGACTTTCTGGAAATAAGTCACGGACTACTTCAATAATAATTGAAAATTTGGACCAGCAAGAAAGGATAAAGCTGTGAAGTCATATTGGCATTGGTTGAGTCAGATGGTCAATGAATTCAACCAACACTATAACAGATTGGTTGGAGAACATCATAGTGGGTGGAATGATGACCAACTGAAACAACATGCCCGTGAGCTTTTCAAGCAAGACAATAAGAAGCATTTTATACATGAGCATATATGGGTGATGCTAAAAGATGATCCAAAGTGGAAAACAAATAATCCATTCCAATGTTTTGCCAAAAAAGAAAAAAAATGATTAATGAAAGCGGGGCGTATACTTCTTCATCCAATGTAGATACAAGTCTTGACATTGAAGACAATGAAATCAAAGTTCGTCCTATTGGTAAAAAATAAGCAAAGAAAGGAAAGAGAAAAGGAAAGTCAAAGGTGAATGAAGAAAACAAGAATGAGGAACTTGAGCAAATCCAGAACATGTTAAAAGAACATAGAGAAGAAAAAATGCAAGCTATGGAAAGTTTAGCAAGTCAGTTGGACAATTATACTTTTCGAAGTGACTATGAAATCTTGCTCAAGGATATAATAGAATGACCAAGCAACAACTTTAAATTCATGAGCATATGTGTTCTTTAAAGCTAAATATAATATCCCTTAGTTTAATTTTAATATTAAGTATTTTTATTTGTAATTTGAAGTTTAGTTATAATTTCGTGTAGTTTTATTTCTAATTCTAAGTTTAGTTATAATTTAATGTAGTTTTATTTGTAATTCTAAATTTATATGTAATTTTATTTTAAATGAGGCAGTAGAATCTAGTTATTGGAAAAGCAACCGTTGTAATACTAGCTGTTGAAAAATTAGCCATTGTAAAACTAGCCGTTATAAAACTAGCTGTTATAAAACTAGTTGTTGGGAAAATCTAACATTCTCTCTATATAGAAGAAATTAAAAAAAATTTAGTCAATGCAATGAAGGACGATAGTGATGAGCAAATTATAATGTTGCTGGAACAGTCGTAATGAAAAACAACAGGCGAAAGTTCAAATGTTCGTTAACAGAAGCAAAGGTATTTTGATCGAGAGCGTGAAGTCGGACATATTTGACTTTTTAATGACTATTTCCTCGACGAACCAGATTATCCTTCTAATATGATTTTAGTATTATAATTGCTAGAAATTATATGTAAATATAATTATTTATTTTTGAATTATGTAAAGGAATTATTAAAATAAATATGTAATTTGATAGTGGGTCCCGGTGAGTCTAAGCTATTACACGTTTTTTAGTGTAATCTATAGAAAGAAAAAGTATAATAAAGTGATGATTTGGCATGTGAATTATACTCTATAGAGTGTAAACCAATGTGGATGCTCTTATAATTTAGTTTCCCATTTATTTTCAATAAAACTCTACAATTGTTTTTCAGTTCTCTAATTTCATTTAAGTTTTCTGTGCAACTGATCTTATTCTTTTAATTTCAAATATCAAAAGCATTTTAGTATTGAACTTAGCTATCTCATTTGTAAATAGTTTTAGGAACCTAAAAGGTTTAGATCCTTTAACCTACATCTAATCATTTGTTAGAAGTCAGAGATCCAAATTGGTTGGTGTATCTCACATACTTGACACACTCAAAGAATCACTATAAAAGGACCAAAGAGATAAATATATTTTTTGCACGCTTAATAGGACACTGTTGAAAACCAAAAGTTATATGGGAAAAGAAATTGTCAAGGCTCAAAACCCAGAGATAGTCACTACAATAATAGGGTTAGAAGGCAACGTACCACAACTCGTGGAGCAGTTTAAGAAGAGTATCGTGTTTCCAGATCCCTAACAAAATTCGGAGGCACAAAATAGCCTAACAAAATCCAGAGGCACAAAATAACCTAACAAAAGGGTTTTCAAGTGATGATACTTCACATAGTTATGTTTTAATGACTGACATGAAGGTTTTTTCAGAAGAGTTACGAAATCAAACCATAAAGATTCAAGAAAGCTAATCTAAGCTTTTTTTGCCCATGAGTAACATTATTGAGATTATACGATGTTAATTGTCCACTCAGAACCAACAAGTTCCCTCATACTCTAATGCAAAAGGCCACTCTTAAGCCTCTTATAAAATAGAGTTCAGGAGAATCCAAAGAACTATTTGTTCAAGAAGTTAGACTCTAATTGTCCTCTAATGGTGGTTCCAAAGAAGTACTTTTCGCCTCAGAAAAGGGAAGAGAGATCAAAAGGACCCCCAACAGCCAAGTTAACATAAGGTCAATACTTCATTATCAAATTCATGGTTTTACGAACCCTATTTCTTATTCTGGAGTTTATAATGCATGATTTAGACTTGAGGGTATAACAATAGGAGGAGCTAGGGAGAAACAAGTAGGAAATCACCATTTTAGTTGTACACCTCTAAAAAATAAGCCCAGGTTGATGTTGATATTGTGAGGGAGGTAGTGCAGGAACTCTATAGTCTAGGTCTCAGACAGATAGGCCAACACGAGTTTCATAAGTCATACACGGATGTAATAGATAAAGACAACCTGTATCCAAGAGGGTATATAGTTCTTGAGTTTACTTTGTTCTCTTTAAGGAAAGACAATCTACTATGGAGCATATTATCAAATTCACACATACAATATGGTGAACTAGCAAACTATGAGAACTTCTATAATTTTAAATTGAGATTGTTTCCTATCTCACTAATTGGTTCTACTTTCACTTGACATGCAACACTACTAAGAAATTTTATGTTTATATAGTAGAAAATGGAAAGAGCCTTTCATACTTAATTGGGACAAGGTTCATTTTTACCCCTAACATTTTCACCGAAGTGCTTATAAGCCCTCATCATTTTTTTTGGCTCAAAACAACACAACTTTTTGAAAAACTAACTATTTTAGCCCCTCTATCCATTTTGATTTTAACAGACATTTGCATTGTTATAAATGAGTGATGTGGCATTAGTGAGTCCTACTAAGTCAAAATGACTTCCTAAAAAGTAAGATAAAAGATAAAAGTAACATAATCAGTGTAGTAAACTAAATCATGAACTTCTTTAACTACAAGCACAACTTTGGATATAAAAAGATGTCATCTTTCATTTCATTCCTTAAGTGTTCAAAATCTAATTTTAGCTACCAAAGCCAAATCACTAAATTAACTTGAATTCTGAACATTCCTTAATCCTGAATAGGTAAGCACATTCAACACAAGAATTAGTTTAACACACCATACCAGTTTTCATCAAAATGCAGCCAATAACACTCCATTTAACATTTACATGGACATAATTAGTCACATCGTAGAACTTTACGACAACACGATACCCTATAATCAAAAGAGAGTAAGAGATAAAAGAAGGACCCAGAGGGTATGGTGTCAAGCCCGTGAGGGCGGTGAGGGAAACCAGAGAAGCGATATTGGGCGCTTCTTCTATGAACTGATTCCAGCCATTGAGCAAACTGATGTGCCGAACCTGCCGTTATATCTCCCAACATATACAATACCTGCATTTTCATTCAACAAATAAAAACCCAAAATTAATTCTTTTTATCTCTTCCTGAAACTAGAACATAGCGCAAGAAAAAAAAATCAATACTTTTGATTTTTACCTTGGAAGTGACATAGAGAGGTAAAGGAGCGTTAGGCTCCCGAGTCCAGTTCCCTCTCTTCTTCTTTGCACTGCAATTTCACCATATACATACACTAGAATTCTGCAAACAATGAAATTCTGCTGGTGCTGAGGTTGATGTGCATGTTGCAATTACTGCTGAATGTTGTTAAAGTGGAGTCTAATAAAGGGGGTATTGGTAGTGTTAATATTGGTGGTTGTGCATATTGTAGTAGAAGTGGTGGGGATGGTGGTGGGGATGGGGGTGGGGGTGCTTCCTGTTGTTGAGCAAGTTGTTGATTTTGGCCACAAAATTATCCAAAATCATGAACGGAGGATAAAGGAATATTACCTTGAACAGTAGAACTAGAGCTATAGAAAGAAAGGGCTTGTAAGAATAAAATTAGGATAGATTGATTGTTAGGAGGAAGTCGTTGTTTATGAAATTCTATGTTAACCTGAAGACCATGCAAAATTTCAGCAATTTCTTGGCGTTTCAGTGTTAAGAACTATGAGAAGAGAAATGGATTCTAAGGGAAAAAGGAAGAGGAGAAGCATTAACGATGGAGAAGAGAGGAACAATAATGATTGCAGCAATAGTAATAATAACAATAATAAAAAGCAGCTCCAACAAGACGACGCCATAGAAGAGGAGGTTGAGGAATTTTTTGCAATTTTGAGGAGGATGGAGGTTGCTGTTAAGTATTTCGAGAAAGGAAATGCTGAAGGATGGCAAGTTATTGTCGAAGCAGAGGTTGTTGCTGTTATCGATGCTGGAGACAATGAGAAGGAGGAGGATGAGAAGAAAGAGAAAGTCAATTTCAAAGAGGCATCAGCGCTGTTGGTGTCGAGGAGGCCGATTGTGCAAGAGGAGACTACACTGTTGGATTTGAATGCTATGCCGGAGGTTGCAAGAGGAGACTCCAACGGTGAGGTGATTGATGGTTAAGAGGGGAATTTTTTCTTTTCTTAGATTTTTTTTTATCTTTTTATCTTACTTTAGAAAGTCATTTTGACTTAGTGGGACTCACTAATGCCACATCATTCATTTTCAAATGGTGGCCAACGTCTGTTTTTCAAAAAGTTATATTGTTTTGAGCCAAAAAAAAAAACGATGAAGGCTTGTAAGCGCTTCAGTGAAAATGTTAGGGGCAAAAATGAACCTTTTCCCTACTTAATTTTTTAGGATGGAGCTTGAGGTTTATATATTGAACTATCCAGGATGACATAGAGACTTGGAGAGAATGCTGGATTTTTCATTGCTCGATTTAAAAAGATGAGAATCGCTGCAAAATCTTCCTGCTAGAGACGAAGTATGTAAAGAAAGATGGCATAGAGGGGGCTGGATATTGAGCTTAGGAAGAAGTTCCAGGGAATGAAGTTTAGAACTTCTATGAATTGTCAACAAAGGTAACAGAATATTAAGAGCTCCTTCATGAGGAGAATTAGAGGAGAAAGACTACCATATGAACCTATTTCCAGGAGGTGTATAATCATGAGGTTACTATAGCAAATCTTACTACTCATGGATCCTATATTTGTCCCCTACTAATGAGGAAGAGTCCAAATCTTTGGAAGAGGTCCTAACCCACAAGTGCTCAACTTCAATACCCCCTTTAACATAGAAAAAATAGAGTAGATCTTTGACTTTCTCTTAAAAGAGATTTTCATCACATTACCAACTAGTCACAAGAACCCTAACAAAGAAGAGCTAAAGGAAAAGGAGTACTATAAGTACCACCATTCATTTAATCATTCTACTAACAATTTTTGGACCTCTAGGAATGTTATACATGACAGGATCAATAAGGGAGTCTTAAAGTTTCCTGAAAGAAAAAAAGCAACATTAGTATATGAGGATCCATTTCCTCTAATGGCTTCTATTAATGCTACAACTTTTGATCTTAGATCCCTTATTAACTATGAAAGGAGCATTGGTATGCAATGTGTGGAGAAATCTTTTTCCACATTATCGAAAAGAATAAAAGATAATTTAAGGATCTTAGGCCGACATTGGCCATGTAGGGAAGAACTTTTATGCGTAAATGATGAACAGTCGAAATCACAGTTTATATAATATTTTTTTCTACAAATAGGCTCTAGAGTTTATTTCTTGTAAATATTTTTCTAACTTTCAATAAAATGAAGTTGATCTGTTGGCCACTTTATCAATATACTGCAATATGGTGTTGTTTATTGATTGTTGTTACACTAACCTATATGCACTATCTAAGGAACTCTTGAGAATCTCTTATTAGTGTTGTGAATTTAGAGAGCAACAAGTATAGAGCACCAGAGAGAATCAAAGGGAATTCAAGGAGATTTCATAAAATTTTACAATGTCTATGTGATTAGAGTTAACCATGATCGGATTAGTGATAATGGACACAATAATAGGGAATTCTAACATTCATGAGCCTTAGTCAAAGCATCTGAAATTAAAATCTCTAATAAAATTGAAAACCCTCAAATAAGGATCTCTATTACGTTTCTTTCCATTAGTAAAGATCTCTCAAGGATTCTCTAAAAGAATTCCCTCATGGCAAAGGTTCTTTGTAAGGATTCTTTATACAACCAATAGTTCTCTTTATAGCTAAAGATCTATACAAGAATGCTCTCCAAAAATTCTCTTAAAAAATAAGGGTCTTTGTAAGATTCTTTTCATAAGGGTTCTCTCATGTGCAACAGTTCTCTTCAAGTATAAGGTTTCTTTGATTCTTTATAAGGTTTCTCTCCAATAAGGATCCTCTATTTTAAAATCCATAGTCAAATTTAGGACTGTGTTGACATTGAAAAACAGTGGAAAAGATGTATATTTATGCATATAAATAAGCTTCTTCAGCCATTTATATGCAGGGGACAATGTTTGTACCTAAACTAAAGTTTTTTTACAAAGCCTATAAATATTATAGTCCAAGACCCAATACAATTAATTAATTAATTAGACAGTTACATGAAAAGAGGTTGAAAAGAAGTGGGAATGTGGGAGAAGCGGTTAATAGGTAAATAAAAATGGAAGTTTCTTACTGTGAGGGAGAAAACAACAACCAATCACTCAACAAAAAAAGCCACTTTAAATAGAACTTCAAGAACACCAACAATCTTCAAGCTTTGCGTTTTTATTTTAATTTCTATTTCAGTGTTTTGCTTACGTTCTTGTTTACTTAAGCCCTATTTATAAACTAGTTTCCTATTCATTTTCAATGAAACTCTACAATTCATTTTCAGTTCTCCTATTTTATTTAAGTTTCCTATGCAATTGGTCTTGTTCTTTTACTCTTAAATATCAAAAGCATTTCAGTATTGAACTTAACTATCCCTTTTGCAACTAGTTTAAGACCGAGTAGGTTTAGGTCCCTTAACTCACATATAATCGTTTGCAGATCCAAATTGGTTGGTGTACCTCACATATTTGGTACACTCAAAAAATCACTATAAAAGGACTAGGGAGAAATAATACGATTATTAGTTTGAGAAGAGTTTCGTCCCATTTATAAGATCCATTTGGATAAACTTTAAAATAATTATAGTTGGAGTTCATGTGATTATTCAATACTATACTTTTTATAATGGAAAAATCCATTTTTAAGCCCCTGAACTATAGCTGTTTTTTTCTATTGAGCCCTTATCATTTTATTGCATTGTATTGAGCCCTAAATCTTTTATTTTCCTACCTATTGAGGACCTTTTTAACAGTGCAATTTGATGGTGTTAACTATTGCATAAAAAATAACTAAAAAATGCCATGTTAGACCAAATGTTTTCCATGTGTTATAATAAAAAAAAATTTTAATATTAAGGAGGGATATATTTGGGATTTCAATGTCAAATTTATCTTCTTCAACCTCATAACATCGGTTATCCATGAGCATTTGCTCTTTTCTTATATAGTTTTCATCCTTTTCTTAGTTCTTCTCATAATTGAAAGCAAAAAGAACCCAAAGTTTATAAGTCACTAGTACATATTTAATAATTGCATAATAAACAACAATTCCTAGCACTCAAGCTAAACATCAAAAACTGGAAACGCAAAATTCAGAGACAACATCTTTGCTATTTAGCCAAAAAAAAAAAAGACTTTTAGATTTGCTTCAAATTCTATAAATAAAAAAAACCACGTATCAAGTAATTAGAATGAAAACCCACTACTAATATTCCATTTCCAATTAAAAATTTCAAGACCCATTTATTAAAAACAGAAACCAAAAATACTCATTTCATTTTTCCCTCAAACAAACAATTAAAGCATAATAAATTTAAGGGAAAAATGAATGTAAGAACAGCAACAACTTTCTTTTCTTTTCTTTTTTTGAAGGAAAAACTTTCATTAAAAAAACTAAGAGGGAGGACATTTTTCCATAACATTAAGATACAAATAAGCAGGCACATTTTCTAACAAGAAACAATCTTTTTGAAGATGTAACGCCCATTTAGACAGTTTATGAGCAACGCCATTCATACCTTTATGAACAGAATTAAAATAAATGAACTCAAAACTAGCAGCTAACTGAGCTATATTTGAATAAATGGGACTAATGACATCCTTAGAGGGCCTGAACTTGCAAATATGAGAAATAACTACAGAACCATCTGATTCCACTTCCAAATAATGAAAACCTGCGGCTTGAGCAAATTGCAGCGCAAACAAAATAGCTTGAGCCTCTAGCAAACAAATGTTATCAGAAAAAGCTCTAGAACAGCCACCCGAAGCCATTATTAAACGTGAACAGTTGCGAACAATGAAACCAAAACCAGAGCATTGAAGATCCATAGAAGTAGCAGCATCGACATTCAATTTATAATTATGCAGCAAGGGAGGCTTCCAGAGACGACCACAGAGATTGCACGAACAACTCCAATTGATTATTCGATACCCGAGAAAGAAAAGAAACAAACTAATGCCACAGTAACAACTTTCTTAGTAACAGCTATAACAACAATAAGTTGTTAAAAAAAAAAGCTACAACAACAAGAGGTTTCTTAGGGGCAGCGGAAAGAGATAAAGTAAGGGATTGGCGAGGGAGATTAAGGGATATACCATGGAAAGATGAGTGAAGAGATGGTGGGTTAAGGTTAGGCTTCAAGAGTTGAAAAAGAAAAGGGTGAGATAGTAAAGATAAAGAGGCTGCAAGAATTGTATGAGCTGCCATGGCTCCTATAGCGACTGCCTGCATTTGTTATTAAGGGTATTCTTATTAGGTTTCTTATTTGTTTAATTTCTGAAAATCTTATTATTAAGGGTATTCTTGCCATTTAACATGCTTAGTCAGCATAACTAAGCCTAGCTAGCCAACTTTTGACCATTCAGCATAGGACATGAACTGTCGATCGCCACTTAACAGTGCGTGACCAACACATGCAATTATTCTGTCAAATTAGGGATCAATAGTTATGTAAATAAAAGAATAGGGGCTCAATGCAATGCAATAATACGATAGGGACTCAATAGAAAAAACCGCTATAGTTCAGGGGCTTAAAAATGGATTTTTCCTTTTATAATTAGAAAGTGTATATATATATATGGAAGAGTGGAAGTCTACCACCATACCTCAAGTGGCATATTAAAGACTTTTTACCTTTATACCAAATTGGATGGAGATGTCATTGAAACCTTTATTCGAAAAATACTTAGAATTCTTATTAAACCTTTATAAAATTGTTATATATATATATATAGTAGTTAGGGGAAGAGTGGAAGTCTACCGCCATACCTCAAGTGGCATATTAAAGACTTTTACCTTTTACACCAAATTGGATGGAGATATCATTGAAACCTTTAGGAATAAAGTTCAATTTGGCCCTTAAACTTTTTGAACAAGTTCAAATTTCCCTTTTCTGACCTTTTTTTTGTCAATTTACCCCCTGAACTTTGCAATAAAGGTCAAATTGGCCCTAAAAATTTCATTTACACCTCTATTGTCTGAGATGTACACAAATATCATAATGAAAATTACAAAAAACTCCCTGATAGTTTAGTAAGTTAACAAATTAGTCCATACTTTAATAAAAACATTTAGTGAAAAAATTTAAATTTTATTTTCTAAAATTATATTTAAACCCTTAATTTATTTATGGTATATTATATTATTATTTTAAATTTTAGCACATAAATTTAAATTATATAAATTTATATATTTTAATATATTTATATTTAACTATCGTGAAAATGCATAACTATTATTAGTATTAAGGACCAAACTTTTTAAGAAAAAACTTATTGTAGGAAAATACTATCATGATATATATATATATATATAACAAATTAGTCCATACTTTCATAAAAACATTTAGTGAAAAAATTTTAATTTTATTTTCTAAAATTATATTTAAACCCTTAATTTATTTATGGTATATTATATTATTATTTTAAATTTTAACAAATAAATTTAAATTTATATATTTGAATATATTTATATTTAACTATCATGAAAAATGCATTACTATTATTAGTGTTTAAGGACCAAACTTTTTAAGAAAAAACTTATTGTAGGAAAAATAGTATCATGATATATATATATATATGTATGTATGTATGTATAATTTAAATTTATGTATTAAATTAAAATAATAATATATTATATTAATATGATAAAAAATTATTCTTTTAAAATAATTAACTAAAATATATTATTTTAAAAATTTTTAATAATTCTTAACATATAAATAAATTTAAGATTTGAAATAATGTTATCTATATTGAAATTAATATGCCAATACAAATATTATAATACTTCAAAAATTCTGGCATATTAATTTACATATAAATAACATTATTTACATTATGTGTCAAAAATTCTTAGACTATACTTGTATTAGAATATTTGAAGTATTATAATATTTGTATTGGCATATTAATTTACATATAAATAACATTATTTCAAATCTTAAAATTATTTATATGTTAAAAATTATTAAAATGTATTTTTCATGATAGTTAACTATAAGTATATTAAAATATATAAGTTTAAATAATTTAAATGTATGTGTTAAAATTTAAAAATAATAATATAATATACCATAAATAAATTAAGGGTTTAAATATAATTTTAGAAAATAAAATTTAAATTTTTTCACTAAATTTTTTTTTTTGTGAAAGTATGGACTAATATGTTAACTTACTAAACTATCAGGGAGCTTTTTGTAATTTTCATTGTGATATTTGTGCACATCTCAGACAATAGGGGTGTAAATGAAATTTTTAAGGCCAATTTGACCTTTATTACAAAGTTCAGGGGAAAATTGACAAAAAAGGTAAAAAAAGGGCAATTTGAACTTTTCCAAAAAGTTTAAGGTCCAAATTGAACTTTATTCCTTTCACATATAATTCTAAGCACAACATAAAGAATTAAGGAACAAATTCAACAAAGAAATGAAGCAAAAACACATGATCATAATCACAAATGCAAAGTAAATAACACAATGTTGATCATCAACTAAAAACCAAATCAAAGTGAAAAAGGAATGGTATGTAAAGAAAGTTCAAAACAAGAGTTATTTAGGAAAGAAAAATGATTTAAAAATGAAAATCAATAAGGAAAATATTAAATGCAATCATCCTAGGACCTTAAAGACTCATTTTGATGATGTATAATCATCATTGAATGCACAATAGTCATTAGGACCATCATTGGAATAATTTTGAGGATTAAAGGACGAAGAACCAGATATTAAGTATGTCTGGCTGGTTTTAGAACATGATTGGCAGGTCTGGATGAGGTTTTTGGCCAAAATTGAGAGGTGAATAGTCGATCGACTGTTCTTCAGCCAATTCCGGCTATTCACTTCTGAACAGGGGTAAAACATGAACTTTTTGCATAAAAATAAAAAAAAAAATCAAAGCCACAAACCTAAGAAATTAGACTCCAAATGAAGATAAATGAGTTTTAAAAAGTGTTTACCGTGAGAATATGAGATTAAACTCACCAAAATGAAGATTTGATTGAAGAATTTGAGATTGAAAGCAAGTTGGTTTAAGTGTGCACTTTGGTTGTTTGAGGGTTGATTTTTGATTGATGTGGGGTTATTTTTAGTATGATTTTTATGCTCAAATTTGAGAGGATTTGCAAGTGATTTAGGGTTGTGTTTTGGTTAGAATTAGGTGAAAGATTACAGAGGGAAATGGGTGAGAAATTAGAGAGAAGAAATGAGCATTATATTGGCTCAATTTTTCTATTTTTCACTTATTTTTTCTCAGTCTAACTTTGCTCCATCAGCTTTCTATCTTTTGTTATTGGCTCTCCTTCCCAAAATGCTTCCCTAAAGCTTATATTTATAGATAAAAGCTTAGTGGCATCGATGTAATTAAGTTACATTACAAAGAACTCTTATTAGTAACTAAAAGACAAAAGTATATACTTGTGTCAATCCAAAGGTGACACTTGTCCTTGAATATTCTTAAATAGAATATTCTTTACTTGGTCACTACTCCTAGGGATTTGTGCCTTATTTTGATACATATATGAGACCCGATTTAACCGCCGATGGTTAAAATTTTGACTTTTTGTCAAATGGTCCTCACAAACACACTGTAATTTTAAAAGATAGTTTATGACTGAAATTCAACTCTAGTAGTTTGTTTGACCTTCGAATAGGTCTGCTGACCAAAGTTTAACTTTTCATACTAGGGTTTCCTAAGGTTAAATCAAGGTTCTTAGAATGAATGGCAATATGAAAAATAGACAAACAGACACAAAAATAGTCTTTTTTTGGGACTTTACTGATTAACTCAATAATCAAAACATAACTAAGACTTTTTCTCTCCCAATCATCAAAACCTCTTTCTTAACCCAAACGTCAGTTGTCAAAGGTTCATTTAAGGTTTAGTTTGATCTCAATTAGGCTTGATAAGAAATCGGGTAGGGTTATAGTATTTCAAATGGTTCTGAAATGGTTTTGAAATCATTCTTCTCAATCACTCTCATTTGCTGGTGAATTTTTTATTCTTTCATCATCGGCCTTCAGGGTTTTGAAAAATTACCCTAACACTCATATTGCCTTTTAAATCAACCGTTGAATCATCAAATTCCCATAATTTGACTAATGCATGCCAACTTCACCTGTAAGTTAAACAATTTTTAACCACGAATTGATAACTGTTAAGTTTGTTATACTGATTTACATCTTGAGGTGCTTATTCAAGCTCAATCACCTAATATAGTAGCCAATTAATTTGCAAATATTTAGACGCAGACCATTACTTAAGTTGGTTTAACATATCCTATTTAGTGAATAAGACTTGTGATATTATATCCCTTAGTAAAAAAACATATGAGAATTGTTTTGAATCAACCAAAAATAACAATACATATTCATAAACGATTACATATACTAAATGCTAATGTAATATTTTGCCAACAATTATTCCAATCAAGAAGAATACTAATAAAATAACAATTATAACATAATTCAAACCATTAAATATTCTAATGGTTTCGTTCTTCATCCACTTGTGGCTAATAACGCTCATCTTCTCAACCATTCCAAACTTCTACACATTTACCTTTGAAAAATATTCGTTGCTTGAACTTCTGTCATTAATGTTGTTTGACTTAAAGTAAACATTTCAAGCTTCAAGTGCTTCTTCCATTGTGGAGAATGACCGAAACAAACTTTCACTAAAGCCAATGACACAAGCTGAACATTCTTCTTATAGAGTGTATATACTAGGTCAAGTCCTTCTGAAAACAACATAATACTTTATCTTCTTTCTTTTTAACTCCATAGATTTATGGCAAGAAACTTTAGTTTGAGATCTTCAACACACTATTTTAGAAGAAAATAATAATATGAACATGTGAAGGCTCTTCATGAATGTGAAAACCATCCCAAGGCAACATTTATTATAGGTGTCTGGTGAAATAAAAATAGGAGCGAATTCAAATTTGAAATTCTAAATATTTTTACAGAGGACTCTATGAGTATTACACTTTTGTAGTTTTTCATGGATAACTTTCAATCTCTACCTAAATTGACATAAATATCCCTTTTATCTAAAAAATACGGATAAATTCTATTTACCGTAAAAAGAAAACTCAATTAATATATTTTTCTAAATCTAGGGAATTTTAGAGATTTTGGTCTTGGTGGTTGGACACTCACCAAAGTAGTGTCATGGTGTCGGTTCAAATCCCATCAATCCCCCCTCCCCTCTAACATACTAACAATTTTGGTTAAAAAAAAAAAAAGAAAGAGTAAATCCATTAACAAATATTCTGAAAGAGAAGTCACTGTCCTCAATGTCAAGGCTAATTATTCTTAAATGTCGAGGAAGAAATTAAAGGGAGTTTTGATAATTTTGAGGAAGAATATAATGGATATGTGAATTATATAGGCGATGAAATTAAAGGGAACATGGCCGGACTTAGTAACGTGAGCTAAGTACAAAGAGGGAATATGAGATGACAAAGACAACTCCCAAATATCAACATTCACTAGAAGACAAAAACCGAAAGAAATTACAATTAGAAGAAGACGAGAGAGTCAGACAACTACTAAATTCTTAAGTGAACTTAAGAATAGGGGTGAGAAAAATAACAAAAAATGTTGTGTTTGTTTTGCAAAATATTTTTATTTGGTTTTTATTTTATAAAATCGAATTATTTTAAGTTTGATTCAGTTTTTAATTAGAAAATATTATTAAATTAAATTAAACTGAATTTTATATGGATATTTATGATTCAATTCGATCGATTTAGTACTAACATTTTAATATATGTCAATAATATTAATTTTTAAATATTTTAAATTCTTAAATAAATTATTTAATACAAAAAAAACTCAAACCAAAATTATTTAAATTCATTTTAGATAATTAGTTTGGTTGGCACAATGTTACGTATAAACTAAAAATATTATTAAAACAATGCAAAGTTACATAAGTTTAATAGGTCCAAAATTACAAAAATAAAAAAAGATCAAAATGAAAAACTGACTGAACCAAACCAAACAAATTCAGTTTTTATGGTTCGGTTAGTTTTTAAAAATATTTTAAAATAAAAAATGTTTTACTTTTTAATTGCCTTTAAATAAAAATAAAAATTGAATTGATTGAATCACTTGCAATAATAGTTATATATCACTTTTTAAGTTGGTATTTAATCTGATCAAATTAATAAAAGAAAATTAAAATCTAAAATTTTGACATCTCAAAACAAATTTAGTAAGAAAACATTCGAAAAAAGTCCTTCACATTTGTAAAAATACATGTACAAAAGCTCAATATAATACAATTGAAATTTAAGAACTTAATGCAGCAAAATTCAAAAGTTTAAGGGTTTAAAAATAATTTTTGCCAAAATATGCTCTATTTTAATTTTTAATTTTTATGTTTTAAATAAAAATAATTAATTAATTGTTGCTGTCACTGTTGGAATTCAATGTGATGTTTAATATTTAAGTTTTTTATTTTCTAAAAAATATCATTTAAAGTAAATTTAGGAAATTATTGTAATTAGTTTTTCACAAGTAGTTATTTTTAAAGTTTTTATTTAAATAAATTCATCACCAAACATTAAACCTCATTTTTCATTTTTCACAAAAATTTTTATAAAATTTTTCACAGCTAAATAGCCCCTAATATTTTCAATCTAAAAATTTTGTCCTTTTCTAAATTAAATTTGAAAAGTGAATTTTCGAATCCTATCTATTAGTCTTTTCTATTAGTCAACATCTAAAATTATAGTTCTTTCCTAATTCAGTCTTAAAACTATAAGAATATTATATTTTAGTATTTTAACTAAAATTATTTTATTTTCTTATTTATAAGTTATTTTATTATTTAGTTCTTTATGATAATATCAGAAATCTAAAAACTATTTTTTTTTTAAGTTATTAGCTGTATACTACAATTATGAATAAAACTAATTGAGGAATTTTAATTTTTTATAAAAATGTATAATTTAAATAAATATATTATAGATCAATAAGTATTTCGGTAGACTCAATTGAATTTAATCACACAAAAATTGGTGTAAGAAATTCACCTATTTTACAACAAATGCTGAAAATTTCAAATAAGTAAACACGATTTTTGATTGATAATTTTACTTTTATTATGAAACATGATTAATCTATGGAAAATTGTTACTTTATATCAAGTTCTCTTTTTAAAATAGATTTTATGACTATAATGAATATGAAATAAGTAAAAAATAGGAACAAAAGTTATAACTTAATAAAAATGTTAAAATTTTAATATTTTTGTAGTTTTAAGATTAAAATGTAAAAAAAAAAATTATAATTTGACAAATGAAAATTAATTTGACTGAAGAATAAAACTAATAAAAAGACTTTTCAAAATTTATAAAACTTGAATATAAAAAATTCATCTTTCATAACTTAATTATAAAAATGATAAAATTTTTTAAACTTGAAAATGTTATTATCTCATATTTATGATCATATTAAACCCATCTATATATGAAAATCCAAAATTTTTTTATTGAGAAAATGATGTTTTGTAAAAGACATCTTGAGTTACAAAATTGAATTTCAGGGAAATAAACTACATGTAGATATCATGTGTTTTATGGTTTTATTATTAGGGATATGTGATTTGTTTTGCAGCATTTTGATATTTTGTGATTTTAATTTTTAATTTTATAAGATTTGTGATTTTGCAACACATGTAATATTTCTGTTTTTTTTTTAACATACGAAAATTTGAAGTTTTATACCATTTGATGGGAAAGAAAAAGATAAATATATCATGGTAGTTTTGGGTCGTAATAATGATAAAAAAGTAAAAAAAAAATGTAAAAATATTATATTATATTTTTACATCAAGACAAGATTTTGATTACTTAAAAAAAAACGACACTAGTACTAAACCAATATTATAGTCATGAGAAGTTAATTAAAATTAAATTTTAATTTTTTATCATTAAAGAAAAGAGAAATTATGATGTGTGTCAAATTTTGTCACCTAACCGATATCAAAATAAAAATTTTATAAAGAAAATCACATAGCTTTAATAATAATAAGATATTTAAACCACATAGTGTTTATATGTTTTTTCTTTAATTTTATTATTGTTATGAAATTAATTTTACCGCATTAAAAGGAATATGCATGCCAAGAGATTATTTCTATTGTATTAGTATGTTTATTCTTTTTTAGAAGAAATATATTTAATTTATTTGACCTCTTTTTTAATAAAAATATTTATATTAAAAATAAAAATTGAATTTCATTTGTAATAGAAGCTAGTATCAAATAAATATATTTCTTACATAAACATATTAAATTTTTAAATATCATTATATTTAACCCTTAAACTTCAATTATATTGGATTAAATCCTATACTTTTGTTGACCATTTGCATGATCAATTTATAATTTTTGACATTAATAAGCAATTTAATTGGACTAATTGAGTTTGTTAAGTGTTTGTAGATTTAACTTTTACATTGAGAGTGTTCAAGGCATTCAAAAGTCTTGTTAAAACACACCTAAGTCCCTTGAAGCATGAAGTGATCATCAAGGACCAAATGTAAAGTGTTCTACATCAATCTCAAGCCATTTTAAGTAATCTATTATGCATCACAAGCACCACTCACGATCAGGACTCAAGCACACGAGCTGAGGATTGAGGAAGGGTTATTTGAAGAAGTTTATGTTGATCACGATCTACCCTCATAATCGTGAGCGAATCGTGACAAGCAATCCAGACTGTGACCATACCATCAAAAACATGATGACAAGCTGATACGAACCCTATCTATAACAGAGATAGAACGCGCATCCAACTTTGAAATCTTAGCCCAAGATCATCAAGAAAGGTTGTGTTGATGGAACTAAACCCCTTGCTTATTAAATTGAAGCAAGATACTTAGTTATTAAAAAGATGAACAATCACACAATTCTAAGTGTAATCTAACTTAGCAATTGTAATGAAAGGTAGAAGTGAAACAATTCAAGTAAACTTGCAAAGTTTCAAGAGAACAAAGATAGGAAAAACCTCACTTAATATATCAAAGATGTTATATCCATTTTACATAAGCATGGCCTTTATATAGGCATGTAAACATCCTAACCCTTCAATAATGACAACTAATGACAACTCAATTTTGAAAATTCAAAATTGACATCTCATGATGAGTCATCATTGAAAATTCAAACAAAAGACACTAAATTCAAACAAAAGACACTCTTTTTCAAAAAGACAACTCATGATGAGTCATCATTTGAAAATTCAAACAAAAGACACTAAATTCAAATAAAAGACACTCTTTTCAAAAAGACAACTCATGATGAGTCATCATTTGAAAATTCAAAAAATTACATCTCATCTTTGAAAATAACTTGAAAATTCGTCCACTTCAAGCTAATTAATTTCAGAATAGTAAATTAAGTTAATTAGCTTGAATTCTTCATCATGTGGCTCCAAACTCCTACTTGTGGTTGAATCCAACTTGCTTATAATGTGAAGGACAAATGAATTTAATGCTTGCTTAAACTTCTTTGTCCTTGATCTTGTCATTGGTCCCTCATAATGTAATGGATCATTTATTTTGATGGGCTTGCTTAGTTTGGTTGCATCAGAGTATATACTTTTACAATACTTATACAAACAAAGTTAAGAAAACAAAAGTACAAGGCTTCTCTAACGAAGATGTTGGCCAATCTTACTCTGAAACTTCTATACACACTCTCTTAGCCTAATCCACCCACTATCAAGCCCTGTTATCTGAAAAAGTTTATAAAACATAGTAAAATGAGTATAAAAATACTCAATGAATAGATATCTCAAGCAGAAAGCAATTTAGTTAAATCAACCACAATATATGTCTCAAATCAGCATACTAAAGTAATTAAAATTAATTTATAATCCACTTGAAATATCAATGTCATTATTGCCTTCAAACTTATTCAAAACTCAACAAAATAAAACACATGCTTTTCAAGCATCAATATAACCTTTCACGTGCATTAACCATCCCTAAGCAAGCATCACAACCCGGCCATAACATACAGGCCATCACAAACTCACTCTCTAAGCACACTTAAAGGCTAACCCCTCGACTACATTAGCACGGAACAACCCTTCTCCCTTCACTGTCATGCTGATGTGAATCCAAGCCCAAGTTCATGGCCCAATAACTTCCAAGTGAGCAATGACGCATTTAAAGTCCAAGAAGGCCCAATGACAAGATCAAAATCAAAGAAGTTGCAAGAAGCTTTAATTGGACTCATTCAAGACATATGGAAGGCCCAACACCAAAATGCAATTCTAGTCAATGAAGGACAAGTGGAGGCCCAACAAGTTATGTTTACATCATCAAATCAAGTGGAAAATGCACCAAACATGTATTCA
>CATIWK010059834.1:0-14087 GCA_949634005.1 Mallotus japonicus | reverse complement strand
TTTTAAATAATGTGAATTTAAGTATGAATTATTTTATTAAATGTTTATATTATGTTTTGTATATATTTGGTATATATTTGATATATTGCTTTGAAAAATGGATGCTACCATGTTTTAAGTATGCATTTCATTATTCTTAATGTTTAGAAGAATGATTTGGAGGATAGTTGTAGAACGTGCCACCTAGTGGGCTACGCTAGGACTGTTGCGTGACAGTACGATAAATTTTAGGCAGAGAATTATGATTGTTTGATTATGAAACTGATTATTGAGATTGATGGATATTGGAAAGGGTGACTGCGGATCCTCGGTTGACCTAGTGTACTCGGGGCCAGTCTACTACCTTAAGTTGGACAAATAATTATTTGAAGTTATGGATAAGCCTGTTGGCTATTGATTCTGTGATCGAGGTTGCGGACTATTTAGGGTTCTGCTCCGATCCTCCACCTAAAAATTATCCGTATTTATTATTTATTGAAAACGTGATTTTTAGCATGTGTATGAAATGCATGTATATTTTATTATATAAACATAAATATATTATTATACTGATGCTTGAATGCCTGTATTATTAGGGTGCATGTGTATATATAATAATAATTTACTCAGTGAGGTCTGACCCCCCTCAATATTTTTTTTCAGGACACTCTATTTTGTCAGACCTCAGTATTAGAACCCTCCGCCGGTCTTCTTCAGCCCGGGCTAGATTATATAAATTTCATATTTGAACTCTTGTTTGTACTCTAGAAGCTGCAATAGTAGTACTTGATTGTTGTAGTATTTAGTATTGTTTTTATAACTGAGATTTGTATTTAAAGGATTTTGTATTGTTATATTTTATTATTTGATATGAGAATTTCTTTATTATTGTTTAAAGTTTTAAATTCTTTGGTATTTTTATATTGTGTTTCCGCTAGTTTTTATTTTTAAGGCTTGCTACGGGTTTCGGATTACAGTAATCCTCGTTCCCTAGCGCCGGTTATGACTCCTAGGTTTGGGTCGTGACATTTTTAAACTAACCAAAGTATTGTATGGATTAAAGCAAGCTCCTAGAGCTTGGAATGAAAGGTTGAGTATCTTTCTAATAAAGAAAGGATTATCTAAAGGAAAGGCAGACATAACTCTTTTCATCAAGAAATCCAACAATGACTTACTTATTGTACAGATTTATGTAGATGACATTATATTTAGTGCTACTAATTATTGCATGTGTGAAGAATTTTCGAAGTTGATGGAAAGGAAATTTAAGATGAGCATGATTGGTGAACTCAAGTTTTTCCTTGGACTTCAAATCAAGTAATGCATGGATGGGATTTTCATTAACCAAGCAAAATACATAAGGGACATCCTTAAAAAGTTTGGAATGGAAGGAGCCAAAGCTAGAAAAACTCCTATGAGCATCACCACCAAACTCTCCAAGGATGAAAATGAAAAGCTCTATAGAGGTATGATCGGATCCCTCCTTTACTTAACCTCTAGTAGCTTGAATATAATTTTTGCAACTTGCTTATGTGCTAAATTTCAAGCTAATCCAAAAGAGTCTTATTTGAATGCTATTAAAAGAATTGTTAAGTACCTAGTTGGCACCTTGCATTTAGGTCTTTGGCATCCTAGAAGTCCCTCTTTTAATCTTGGTAGTTATTCGAATGCGGATTTTGTTTTAGGTCAATGCCTAGTTTCCTAGTTTAGCAAAAATCAAGTTTCGATTACCTTGTCCACCGCCAAAGCCGAATATGTGGGGGCTAGTTATTGTTGCTCATAATTATTGTGGCAAAAACAACAACTAAGGGACTATGGCATCAATGTTGATCACATACCTATTAAATGTGACAACACAAATGCTATTAATCTAAGTAAAAATTCTATCCAACATTCTAGCATATAGATATTAGACACCATTTTCTTAGGGGTCATGTTCAAGAAGGTCACATTAACCTTGAGTTTGTAGATACTAATCACCAACTAGCAGATATTTTTACCAAACCACTTAATAAAGAAAGAATGAACTTCATTAAGCATGAGCTTGGGATGCTAGATGGTGCTAGCTTGACTTAACTCTCTTATGCACTTCTATGCTATTTTTTCATGAAAATGATGTGGTGTTAAGTGCTTATAGTAATTGTATGTTTATCTAGTCAATCATTGCAATTTTTATCTTTTTGTAATTTTTTTATCAATTATTTACTATTAATATCATTTGCATGATCATTTTTTTTATGCACTCTCATGTGTTACAATGCTTTTGATAGTGATGAAGTGTTTGATCTTTTCAACCTTGAACTCATGTGATTATGATAATGATTTTTTTATTCATTTTTGTTATTTGTGACAATTTACTTCTTCATATATGTAATGATTATTTTTTTTTTATTTTTGTTGTTGTGCAATTAGTTTATATTTAAGATATCCATAAATTGCATCTATATGGCTTTTTATTTTTATTTTTTGCTAATTAATAATTAATTATTGAAATCAATTCAAATAATTAATTATATAAAAATAGAAAAATCAAAATTTCCATAAGATTCTACATTTGCATGCTCAAATTTATTTAAACAAGAGCCTAGTTTTAATTCTTTTCATGCATTCTTCTCATATTTTCTCATCTTGCATCTTATGGACTACATTTTTCATGTTTATGTTTATGTTAAGTCTTATATTCATGTTTATATTTTTTTATCCTTAGTTTTTCAATATCTATTTTCTTAGTTATGTTCTATATCTTAAAGTGTACTTGGAATGGCTTTATGCCTTTTTATCTATTTAATCTTATGAATCTTTCTTTGTTCCTTTTTATCCTTTGCCAAAAGGGGGAGAAGACTTGAGATTTTGAATGATTTATTAAGTTGAATGAATCAAAATGAATATGTTTGAATTGAATTAATATGCTTATTTGAATTGATGTGCCTATGTCTTAAATTTGAATGATTTACTAAATGAATATATTTAAATTGAAGTATTGTGTATTTGACTTCATGTGCTTATGTATTAAAATGCTATAAATTTCAGAACCACCTAAGCATATATTGAGGGGGAGAATCTTAATAATCTTGGAACCCTTATATGTTGAGGGGGAGCATGTTGAATAAAATTTCACACACTTGAACTTACAATTTTTCTTTATCATTCAAAATTGTTTGTTAAAGTCAAAAAGGGGGAGATTGTTGAACATTTACATGATCAAATGCTAATCCATCCTTAATTTGACTTTAACAAACTTTTTCAAATCATTAATGCTTTGTATTTAAGTATGTTTATAAGATTAAGTACATAATCATACTCAATAAAAGCAAGGATTAAAGACCAAGTTTAAGTCCAATTTAAACTTATTTGAAGCCTTCAAAGACCCCTACAAATATGAAAGGAATCGATTACATACACCGAATTGAGCGGAAGCGTGGTGTGAACATGAATCCGGTTAATTTCAAAAATTTTCTCTAGCATGCAACCCTTGCATAAAGGCAAGAATTACAAATATGCCAAGATCATATCAAATAAATTTACACAACTAAAATGCATGAAAACTTAGATGGACAACACATATCAAATATTCATAAAACAACCAAAAGTACATAGCATGTTAAGAGACCTACATCTAGAGTTTAGTAACTCTTACAAACTCCAAATGTCGATAGCACGCTCAATAAGCTTTAGGAAATGGTTGATGTGAATCTACAAGCTCCTAACTCTCCAAATGTGAAGCCTCTAGCTCGAAACACATAAGTGGCACCGGAATGACCCCAAGCCTTGATAGACCTCAACCTACAAGATCCTCCTTAAGTGACCCCAAAGCTTGCTAGAGCTCCTTCCTTAGCTTGAATGTTGTAAGACTTGATTTTTTTTAATATATGTAGCCTTTAACTTGTACAACTCTTGCACAAAGGACAATGACAATGGACTTATGAAGAAACACAACTTTTGTATCTCTCACTCACACAGTTACAACACTTACAAAAAAGAAGAAGAAGAAGAAGACTCAACTCTTGATCACTCACTCTTATTTTCTCTTTTAGTGTTTTCTCTCTAATGGAAGTGGTAATTGATAGTCTCTAGTGTGTAAAGAACTTCCACTAACTTAGTGTATATGTGAGAAACTAATTTGCAAGTGTAGAGATTCTCCACTAACTCAAGATTGAGTGTAGGATAAGCCATCTCATGCATGTACTTACTTTTTCACTTTGAGTGTAAAATAAATAATCTCATGCATGTAGAGATTGACCACTAACCAATGGTGCATGCTTATGAAGCATGGGCCTAGGTGGCCACCATGTCATAAGCTTAGGTAGCACATTTATTAGAAAGTGGGCTTAACTATTTAGGCTCATTTAACTCATAAATTTATGGGCTTTATTTAACACTTAAATAAGGCCCACCCCTCTAATACTCATATTAATCCAAGCCCATACATCATCCATTAAGCTACATTTACATGGCCCATCTTATAGCATATATCCAAACTAGTATTGGTGGCAAATATCAATTTGGTCCTTAAACTTAATATCACATATTAAATTAAGTCCAAATTAATATTAAATAGTCCTAACCTTTGAATTAGATTTCAAAATATACCAGATCCCCGCACCAGCGTAAATCCAATTCAATTAATTTAACTAATTAATTAAACACTTTAATTAAGGGTAAATTACATTTTCCCCTGTGTTTTGTCATATTACACTACTTCATCCCTGACATTTGAAAAAATACTTATTCATCCCTGACATTTACTTTTTTTTAACATTCATTAGTCCTTCTGTGGGGATGAAGTAGTACAAGAAAAAGCAAATGTTAGGGATGAATAAGTATTTTTTCAAATGTCAAGGATGAAGTAGTGTAATATGACAAAACACAAGGGGGAAAATGTAATTTACCCTTTAATTAATAATTAAATTAATAGTTATCATTGTCGGTGCTACTCTTGTATGTGTGACTTACTAGGTTCAAGTCCAAATGGCAATGGGAAATAATATTAACTCTTAATATTATAGGAAACTCTTTCCAAGCTAAATTTGAAAATCCCAATTAATCACATTTAGTTCTCATAAGTTGTGAGTGACCCCTAGCATATATGTCACGACTACCTAATTGGAAATGAATATTATCTATAGATTCACAAGAATCATAGAACATAATTAATGTGCACTTAATGTCCTTTCATTACAAGATCTTGATATTCGTTAAAGTCATGGTCAAGTCAAACTCTAATTGCCTCAATCTTCAATTCAATTCTCGATAAAATATAAGTTCTACTGGAAATAATTTCTAGCACCAAAACTCTTTTAGATAAGTCAAGTTTGACCTAGCCAGGTACTTATTCATCGAGAATAACTTAGATAGCACAGGATCTTATCCCGGTTCACTCCAGTTAATGAATTCCATCTTGGCTGATCACTCATCCCTACATATAATCGACTAGAGCCACCATATGCTATATACCCATAAATGGCTAGCACAAGTATGTAAGCGGTAACAAACTCTAACCAACCATATGTGGATGATCGTGTCGTCTCAGGTCAAAGGACCATACGCACCATTATGTCTAAGACAATGATTCTTGACAAAAGTGAATTTCCATGCAATTATTTATCTTACGTCACAGTTTAATCCACCATCACATGAGTATCCACATGTCTATTCTGATATCTCATATCAAGTAGCATGAGACTCACTCACTGCCTCCTACTATCAATATCACATACTAATCAAGGAAAATAGACAAAGGTGATAATCTACGGATTAATACTACCTATATATTAATCCAACAACTATGAACATTTTATAGCATATGTACTAAATGAATTTGTCACTCATATTATCAACTCTTGATAATAAATTCATTTAATATTATGCTAAAGGGTAAATACTTAAATAAACAAATACTTTATTTAAATGAATTTTTTATTGCCATAGAGATAAAAGTAGAATGTCATTTTACAATACAAGAATGGCACTAGGGAACGTCTATACTAACAAAATGTCCCCTAAAGCATAGGAAGTGTTTCAAGTACAAAGGAGTTCATTTGAAGCCTAAAAGTTCAAGTTTTCTTCAAGCCAGTCTACCCTCACGATCCTTAGGGTACCCTTACGATCTTGAGCTAAATGCTTATAATCCTGAGGGTACGCTCACAATCCCGAGCTGACAAGTGACTAAGACTTGAAGAAAAGGGCTGCCACCCTCATGGTCTATGCTCACGATCCTGAGTTAACCCCACACGATCTTAAGGGTATGCTCACGATCTCGAGCCATTAGTGACCACTCTTTAATGGGAAAATTTGTGAGTAATAGTCATATCTTTCAATGCTCATGATCCTGAGCATACAAAATTCTATAAAAAGATGAAATTGCATTCAATGAAGGAGAAGAAGGTTGGGGACAAATTTAATGGCTCCCAACAATTATTTTTCACTCTCCAACTATAAAATGAAGTCTTGAAAGCTCATTTAAGAAGTTAGACAAGTTGGTTTAGCTAATTGAATTCTTAGAAAACTCTTTGATCATTTTTAATTCTTTAAAATTTCCTCATTGTTCTTGAGTGTGGGTTGTGTTCTAGGTTAGCTCTCTTCTTCATCTTCTGTCTTGGGTTGAAAAAGGGAGCTGAGGAGTTAATGCTAGAAAGTTGGTTCAAGTGTAAGCCATAAAAATACTTTTGATTGTTGTTTGGTGTTGTAAAGGTTAGAGTTGAGCCTTAAAACTCTTGTATATTCAATTTTGATTTTGAAGATTGGTATGGGTGTTAAAAATCCTAACTTGGGATAAGTTAGGTGGAGATGTAGATTCAATCTGTGAATCAAACTCCTTAAATTCTTGAGTTCTTGAATCTTTTTCTCACCTTGTTACTACTATCTTCTTTTAGTTTTTAATTAATCTTCAATCTTCCTAAAATTTTTGATTTGCCCTATTCACCCCCCCTCCAAGGCCCTTTTCAAGTATGCTTTGCCATTTTAGTAAATTCTATTTCAAGATAGACATTAAAAAATGGAGGAGTCATTGTTTGGTAACTCAGAGCAATTCCAGCAAGTATTGGCTAACAATCATCAAAGAAGTCAATTTTATGGTGAGTTCTTAACACAAACCACAACTATTTGGTTGCTTCACTTGGTGGCATTTTCAATTGATTTGGAACCAAGTCAATTTGAGGCTAGCAAAGGAGTTGAATTTTATCCAAAATATATGAAAATTATTATGAAAATTTTTTGTGACCCTATTCCAGTTGGTCAGATTGTAGGATTCCCAATTAATTATGGGTTCAAGCTTAAAAATGGATAAGTTGTTAGGGCTAAGTTTTATCTAATGCCCAAGACATGAGATGCTTTAGTTTTATTGATGAATGCAATTTCAATCTTCTAGGATGTGATGAGCTGCTTAGGTAGTTGAAAATGAACTTTATGTCTCTAAGAAGAAGAAGATTCTAAGTGTGGAACCCACTCCTGCCACGTTTGCAGCAAGGGTTGGGAATGTTGTCCATGTAGGCTGAACTTAACAGTCATTTCTGCCTCACTAACTGCAAGTTTCATTGTAAATGAATTTTTCAAATTGGAGGTCCAATTGGACCTAAAACAAATCAAAGGGTCTAATGAACTCTTAGGGCAAATATTACGGGTCCAAATTAGACATTTTCCTATATATATGCACAAACATACATACTATCAAGAGCTAAATGAAGTTCTAATTTTATAATTTAATGCATCAATATCTTGATTAATGAGGTTAGAGGAGGAAGAATGTACAAAGGAAAAAAAGGAAGAGAAGTAAATAGATAAAAACATATTTACCCTTAGTATGTTAAATTTATAAAAATATACCATTAACAACCCTCATGCTCTTGTTTTTTCTATTTTTACATTATTTTTAAGCTATGAACATACAAATAAATCTTCTTTCGATTTATCATCATAACTATAATCAATGATATACAAATATGTATTTCACAATAACTTTTATAGTTGGGCCTTTTTGTATCATTTTATTTTTTGTAGTTAGAATACCATATCGATGATTTAGAAATTGGGTTATTTGCACCCATGATACCTAGGTTTTTAATCATGTCTATTTAAAATATCCAACCTTTATTCTATAATATAATACCTCCCAAAATTTGATTATAGTCTTACAATAATCCCAGAAACTATTTTTAAATGGTTTATCTATTAGCTTTTGAACATTGTATTCTTTATTCTGTAATCATTGTTGATAATGTAAGAAACAAAATCTTTCACTTTTAGATCTAAATATTGTAGTTTATTTTCTTGTTTGCGTGTTGTGCTTGAGTGTGAGATTCAACATTTTAACATAAGCTTTTGAATGTATGACAAAATTAGAAGCAAAAGGTTGGTTAGTAAAGTGGGCTTTGGAGCTTTCAAATGAGAAAAACGAGCAAGTGGTAGGTTTTGTTGCTAATATGTCATTTTCCGATCTAAGTTAAAATAAACTTGAATTGAATAATGATAAATTGGTTTGCTATTCTAAAAAATCCAATTTTTACTCGATATATAAATTTTAAAGCATTAATTTTAAGGAATAAAAAAATATTGAGGATTGTTAATTATGAAGTTGTATGATTTTAAAAATAGATTTTTTTTTGTCTATGCTTGCATGTACTTTTGTTTATGGTTAGTAAGTTGAAAAAATAAACCTTTATTATATTTATGTAGTGCAATTTATAATGCACTTGCACCATAGTAATGACTTTGCTGAACATATTTATTATAATGGGCATAAAATTTCATTTGTTAGAATGGACATGATGGTTAAAGAATGGGTCTGTAGGATAAAATGATGTATTATTAGAGGGAAACTTAGAAGGATTGTAACTATGGGTTAAAAATTTTAGAACATAATGTTGGTGTCTTTTAAATGGCACTTAGTGGTATTGATGTAGAGAAAATAGACGTCTATGTCAAGCTAAAAGCAAAAATAAGGTAGATAAAGTAATTAAGTATATGAAAAAAAATAATGTGTTTATTAAAGACATGATATATGAGGGTGGGATTAAGGCTAATGTTATGAGTAGCATAGTTAATGCAATTAGCAATAATAAAATTAAGGGAAAATTACAATCACTCCCCTGAGGTTTGTTCTAATTCACTAGTTCATCCTCGCATTTTCAAAAGTTAACTACATGCTCCCTCAAGTTTGATTTTATTAATTATTTCCCCTTCTGTTAACTAAATACCCCCTCAGGTTTACAAAAAAAATATCAAACCTGAGGGGGTATTTAGTTTGTAGAAGGGAGAAATAGTTAATAAAATCCAACGTGATGGGGTTATTAATTGACTTTTGAAAATACAAGGACGGATTAGTAGGTTTGACCAAATCTCAGAGGGTGATTGTAATCTTCCCTAATTAATGATGCTAAAGCATGGGGTTGAAGCTTTCAAAATATAATGAAAAGGGGAACAAAAGGTAGTGTCGGTGATAATTGTATGCAACTTGAATATGAATCTCACTATAATAATAAATTTGATAGGATTGTATAGGTGATGATGAAGTAGAGCTTGAAAATTAATGCCAGCCAGACAGATAATGGTTAAGGAAATGATGGACATGTAGACAATAAAGGTCACTATGAAGCAGAATGTGAGAAGGTAAGGCACAATATGAAGAACAAATTAACATAGAAAATGAAGAGGTTGTTGATAATGGTATGGCGAGGACATAGGTCAAGCTAACCTAGGATATATAAAGTAACAAAAAAGAAAAATGATTGTATAGACCTTAACTATGATATTATGAATGAAGATGGTCATCTCATTTCTACACTGAGGGATATTAGACAATTGAGATTAAGGGAAAATAGTAGTGGTTTAGGTGGTGGGACATAAAAGGTAAAATATGATAAGTGGTAGGCCAATGAAATATGGGATATAATTTAATGCAAGTGGCGTGGATGCTATACTGAGATGTGAAATAAATGCAGTTGACTCTACTTATGGAGCATCTCACGAGCTTAACACAACCTTAAAGTTTGAAGGTGAGGGTGATGCTCTGATAAAAATAAGATAAAAATTCTCATCTTTTGATGTAGAGAGGGATATGTATGATCCTATATTTGTTATTGGTTGTTATTTAGGAATAAAGATAAGTTTAAAGAAGCTTGTAAATAATGGGGTATAAAGCTTAGGTATCAATTACATTTTCAATAGATAATTTGATGAAGGTTAGGTGTGAATGTTGTAAAGGTTGTGGTTTTTAAATATGTGCTTATAAATTTAATAAGTATGATCTTAGAAATACAACCTTTCAACTAAGGACTTTTAATTTAAAACACCATATAAGCATATACATTTAAACTTCCATATGGCATCCCAATGGCTTGTAAAGAAATACATTAAGGAATTCAAAATTGAGCCAACTTGGAAACTTTATGGTTTTATTGAAATGATTAGAAAGGACTTTAAGTAACCATTTCCAAAATGGAGGCTTAGAGGGTAATGGATTTAGCTTTGAAGATCAATTTATTTTTATTTTCCTCTGCTTTTGAACTAATAATGGGTTTGCCATCCTTTTTCCCCTAAGAAGATTTCTAACAAGAATAAGAACCCATAATTGGTTTAGAATAATACATCTTTCCTTTTAATTGCCTTTTAATCTTCATGGCCAAATTTACCAAATCTTCAATCTCCAAATAGTGATGCAAATCCATACGATTAGCTATGTTCTTGTTTAATTTATTCAACCTTGCCATGACATCTTTTCTTATCCTTCTCCACATTAGCTTTGATCATAAATATCTCCATTTTCTTATGGCACTCTTCCATACTCATGGATCCTTAAGTCAATGTTTGTAGCCTTTGATAGAGGTCTCTATAGTAGTAGCTCCTCTATTTTATGATTTGCTTTATCTTCCTCCAAGACTCCATGAGTCTGTCTCTATATCTACACCTTTCCTTGCAAAATTGATCCTACCACACAATAGCATAATCATAAAATTCAATGGTAGTAAGTTTTACCTTTTCTCCTTAGAATAATTGTGACCTTTGAAGATAAGATCTATTTTTCACTCCCATTCAAGGTACATATCTGGATCATTTCTCCCTTAAAATGAAGGAATCTCATTTTGATTCTTCTAAGGTTGTGATCCACCTCTTCATTTAAGCATCCTCTTCTAGTTTGCCTCTTAGGATGTCCCACTAAGGTGATTTGATCATCATCTAAATTAATTTCTCCATCATACTCCTCTTGCATAGTCGGTGATTATCTCCCTTTTTAGGCATCCCTTGCATTTGATTGAGAAGATCATCATGCCTCTCTAGTCTTACATTAACTCCATCATCTTGAACATTCTCTAAAATTATTATCGTATTGCTTATATTACTTGGTCATTTTTTTATGACAAACTTGTATATTTGCTAGATATGATTATAAACCTATAATTTAAGAAATAAAATAGAAAAAAAAAACCACGATAATCGGATCACGATTTTCACTCAAATTTTTTATACATTCACTCTCGTGTTTGCACTCAAATCTTGACTTTTCGTTCTAATAGTCTCACCATTCAGTCTTTTACCACTTTTAATTTACTTTTTAGGTTCTTAAATGAACTAAGCTCCTAAATCAAATAAAGTTAAAAATGCAATAATCAATAAAGTGAAAATGGGCAAGCCAACATAAAATGGTAAGCTAATAAGAAAATTAAAAGGTAGGGTAAAGAATGTAATTGAGAATGGAAATAACTCAATTTGACTTTTATATTACCAACAAGAAATTTTTTTAATCTGTGAATGCAAAATTAGAAAATTATCATAAGAACCCAAAGATCATAAATATTATGATTTGATTTTTGATTTTTCACAAATGTTTTTATTAATAATATCAATTAGCTCAAAATAATAATAACTTTGATAATGACACAAAAGCAAGAACACAAAACGATAACACTCAAGAGCAAGATGGATCAAAAGTTTAAGATAAAGGTACAACTTAGTTGTATCAATTCGCAAGTACATAGAGTTGTCCAAGTACTAAAAATATCAATCCCACAGGGAGTTAAGAATTGATTATTGTATTACTCTAGTATTTATTTGTTTACATAACTGAAGTTATCAACAACTACTGTTCTCATGATAGGATTCTGATCTCATTGCATATATGGACTAACAAAGTCCCTTATTCTTCTATGCACATTTGGTGTATTTTGATTCTTTGGTCGTCTAACAGGTGGTGGATCTTGTTGAGTAATTCCCCTATCTTTAATTCCATTTTCAGCTCCATTCATTATGTTCCTTTGTCTCCTTAATCTCCTTCGAAATGTTCTATCAATTTCAATATCTAGAGATATCAATAATTCACCTTGTCTAGCTAAATGTCGCATTGAGCGTATACATTAGCAAAGATCCTTATGAAGACAATGAAAACTAGAAAGAATGAAAATAAAATAAAATAAAATAAAAATCTAAATCAAACAATATAAATTTTATCACAATATTAATATATAAACTCCTTGGCAACGATGCTAAAAACTTAATTGTATCAATCCGCAAGCACATAGAGTTGTCCAAGTAGTAAAAATATCGATCTCATAAGGAGTTAAGAATTGATTATTGTATTACTCTTATTATTTTTTTATTTAGATAACCAAAGTGATTTGTTGCTAGTAAATAAAACTAAATCTAATTACTCTTAAATTTAATAATTAAATGAATGTTAGGGTTTTTATTCCCTGCTCATTTTTTCTAAGAATCATGTCAACTTCCCTTTTAAATGTGAATTCCATTCCATTTTCAAAGCATCTTTTGAACTATAGAAATCTCTCTTAAGCACCTCCATAATTTATTGATTATGATAACTACTCAATTATTTAGCTCTCACTAACTCAAGCAATTGGTGATCTTCAATATTAAGGCCAAGCTTTTTAGAGGAATATTAACAATTGAATTGTCTTTCAACTAATTTAATTTAATTAATAGATTGTTATCTTCCGAATCCCTAATGATGATGAATTTCATTTCCAAGGCGATAGAAGTCCAATGCCTCAAAATCTCATTTCCGCTATCACAGCTAGGAAGATGCTCAGGAGAGGATGTAGAGGCTTCTTAGCTGTGGTCAGAGATACTAAGGTGGAAACAGGTTCAGTGAGCAGTGTGCCAGTAGTACGCGAGTTTCCAGATGTCTTTCTTGAGGAATTGCCAGGTTTACCACCGGAAAGGGAGATAGAGTTCTGTATCGATGCTGTACTTGGTACAGATCCTATCTCTATGCCCCCTTACATAATGGCACCTGCAGAATTGAAGGAGTTGAGAGAGCAGTTGCAGGAACTGCTTGATAAGGGTTTTGTTCAGCCTAGTACCTCTCCTTGGGGAGCTCCAGTGTTATTTATGAAGAAGAAGGGCGATAGTCTTCAACTCTATATCGACTACAGGCAGTTGAACAAGGTCACTATCAAGAATAAATATCCTCTCCCCAAGATTGATGACTTATTTTATCATCTTCAGGGAGCTCAATGCTTTTCTAAGATCGATTTGAGATCGGGACATCATCAGTTGAGGATCAGAGACGGAGATGTATCTAAGACTGCATTTCGGACGAGGTATGGCCATTATGAATTTCTAGTGATGTCCTTTGGGTTGACTAATGCTCCAGCAGCCTTTATGGACTTGATGAACTGAGTGTTTAGGCCATTATTGGACCGATTTGTGATAGTCTTTATCGATGATATCCTTATGTATTCGATAAGTGCAGAAGAGCATGCAAGACATTTGAGATTCATGCTTCAGACTTTGAGGGAGCACCAGTTGTATGCCAAATTCTCAAAATGTGAATTCTGGTTGGATGAAGTGGCTTTCCTAGGTCACGTGGTGTCTAGAGAAGGCATACAAGTTTATCCTAAGAAGATTGAGGCTATTACTGAATGGCCTAGACCCACCTCAGTCACAGAGGTGCGGAGTTTTCTGGGTTTAGCTGGATATTACAGGAGATTTGTGAAGGATTTCTCCAGGATTGCAGCACCTTTGACCAAGCTAACTCAGAAGAATGTCAGGTTTGTTTGGACTGACAGATGTGAGGAGCACTTCCAGATGCTTAAGGATTTGCTGACTTCAGCTCCAGTATTGACTTTACCCTCAGGGAATTAAGGGTATACAGTGTACTG
>CATIWK010059816.1:0-12396 GCA_949634005.1 Mallotus japonicus | reverse complement strand
TAATAAATAGGGTGTCTAATTAAGCCTGATGGCTAATAAAGGGATGAATATCTTTATCAATTTTGACTTCACTTTTCATTTCATTAATGGAGAACTTATCGATATCAACTTAATTAGCAAACGATTCTTCAGCTATAAAAGCTGGCAAGCAAATGCCCATTCCTCCAAAATATATATTTCTTGAACAAAACAAAGCTTTTCTTCTCATTTTAGTTGTATACATACATGATGCATGCAAGTGAAGAAGGTAAAGCAAGTGATGAAGAGATATGGGTTCATGATTCTTCTTTGGATTATAAAGGAAACACACCTCTTCGAAGCTCAACTGGAGTTTGGAAAGCCTCTCTCTTTATCATCAGTAAGTGTAGCGTCATCTTGTTCTTTTTTTTTTTTTTTTTTTCAGGCATAATTATTTTTTTACCATTACAAACTGGGAGATAGTGGAATTTGAACTGGGGTCTCTAGATGATACCACAAGAGTTCAGCCACTAGGTGAAACATCACTGGCGATCGTAGTTAGTATTTTAATTTAGTGATTGAGTGCATATTTAATTTAGTTTAAGATTGTAATGTACATGACATATTCCCCTCTAAATTGACTGGTCTTGTGTGAATCTCAATCAATTTGGTTGCAGCTATTGAATTTAGTGAGAGGCTTAGCTACTTTGGAATAGCTACCAATCTAATTTCATACCTCACCAAAGTGATTGATCAAGACCTGAAAACAGCAGCCAAGAATGTCAACTACTGGGCAGGAGTCACTACATTGATGCCTCTTGTTGGTGGATTCCTGGCAGATGCCTACACTGGCAGATTTCTTATGATCCTCCTAGCATCCTTCATTTATCTTATGGTATATATAAACTCCAATTTGAAAAATTCTAACAAGAAATTATTGCTATTAGACTGTCCAGTAATTAATTATTTTATTAATAGTTTTTTTATCCATCGTTAAATTAATAAATTAAACAAAATGCATCGAAATAGTTCGATTTAAAATTCAATACATAGATCAATTAGTTTCAGAACCTGGATGATCTATCCATGACGAGAATAAAACTCGTAAAAGCTTAAGAAAAAAATATAAAAGTTATTATTGTATTATATATAACATGAGGATTTAAGCCATTAATTAATAAATTTCTTGATTAAACGCCAAAACTACAGGGTCTAGGCCTCTTGACATTGTCTGAATTTATTCCAAGTCTAAGGGCATGCAATACATTCACATGTCACAACTCAAGAAAGGTTCATGAAGTAGCATTTTTTCTTGCTATGTATTGTCTATCTCTTGGAACTGGAGGGCACAAGCCATGCCTTCAGAGCTTTGGGGCAGATCAATTTGACAATGATCACTTGGAAGAGAGGAAGAAAAAATTGTCCTACTTCAATTTGTGGAACTTGGCACTTTGTTGTGGCCTTTCTCTTGGTGTTACAGTTATAGTTTATGTTCAAGATAATTTCAGCTGGGGTGTTGCAGACCTAATTCTCACTAGTATTATGGCTGTTTCTATTGTAACATTCTATTCTGGTAGGCGTTGTTACCGCTATCGGTTACCGGAAGGGAGCCCTTTGACACCAATGTTCCAGGTTTTGGTTGCTGCTTTAAGGAAGAGAAGATTACCTTATCCTTCTAATCCTTCTCTTTTGTATGAAGTGCCTAACTCATTGAAAAACCGAGGCAGGCTCCTGGGTCACACCAACAGGCTAAGGTACGTGAAATTCTTACCATTTTTTACAGGCTAAGCTTGTGTTAGACAAAAGATTAATTTAAGGAGAATATATAATGTTTCGATTTGCAACAAAACTAGTTTTGTGATACTTTAATATTATGTATTTTATAATTTTTACGTTTTTAATGTTTTATCAATTGATACATAATTATTTAAGGACAAAATATTAATATAACATTAAATTTTAATAACAAAATTATTTGATATGTGATTTATCATTAATTTAACTATTTGAATATTTAAAATTATATTACCTAAGAAATGATTTTACCATAAAATATTCATATTATTTTTACAATAAATCATAAACTTTGAACAATATTATTTAGTATTATCATACTAAAATGTAAACAATACGAAACATAGAATATCAAATTTCACAAAAAGAAAAATCACAGGATTAGTTTAATCACAAGTCAAAATCACATGAATCAAAACTATACTTTTCCCTTAATTTAATTAGTTGATCATGGATTATTTCTTTTTTTCCCCCCCTTTGGCCAACAGGTTTCTGGACAAAGCAGCAATACTTGAGGATAAGGAAAAAAATATAACAGCTGGAATGAAACATAGTCCCTGGAGATTAGCAACAGTGACAAAAGTTGAGGAAATGAAGCTTGTCCTAAATACAATTCCCATATGGTTAACATCACTAGTATTTGGGATGGGTGTGTCAGTAATGTCAACATTTTTTGTCAAACAAGGAGCCACAATGAACAGAAGAATTGGTCAAAATTTCCAAATCCCACCTGCCTCAGTTAGTTTTCTTTCAGCCATAGGTATGATATTCTCTGTAAGTATCTATGAAAAAATTCTTGTTCCAACACTGAGAAGAGCTACTGGCAATGAAAGAGGAATTAGCATCCTGAAAAGAATTGTCATTGGCATGATATTTTCAGTTATAGCTATGATATGTGCTGCTATAGTTGAAAAGAAGAGACTAGAAGTTGCTAAGCAAGAGCTAAACATGAACATGCTACAGTCAGCTAAAGAAAAGCATGTTCAATTGTCTATGAGTGTGTTTTGGCTAGCACCACAGTACTTGATTCTTGGGCTAGGAGATGGGTTTACTTTGGTTGGCCTGCAAGAATTTTTCTATGACCAAGTTCCTGATTCCATGAGAAGTTTGGGTATAGCTTTTTATCTTAGTGTTATTGGGGTTGGACAGTTTTTGACTAATTTTCTGATAATGATTGTGGATCATGCTACATATAAAGGCGGCAAAGGTTGGATCGGGAAGGACTTGAGTTCGAGTCGTCTAGATTATTTTTATTGGTTTCTAGCCATCGTCAATTTGTTGAATTTAATTTGTTATGTGCTCTTGGCTAGGAGGTATACTTATAAAAATGTTCAAGAAAAAATTGCTATGGTTGATTGCTCTAAAGATGATAGCATGGAGTTGATGTCCTGAAGCTTTTTATCCAATTGTAGACGTTTTGGAGTATAATAATGTTAAGAAGCCTGCAATATTGCTTCATTGCCCAAATCTTTCTATTTATAAGATTTATTAATTATTTTTTTTGAACAACAGGAAATTACAACTAGAAATTATACAATATATTTATATATATCATATTTATATCATAGTATCTATCTATTATATCATCTATTATTATTATTATTATTATAGTTATATATAGAGTGTTAAACTTGCCTAGCGGTGATCAAGGACCGAAAGCCTTAATGTTGCACCGTTAGGACTTGAACTCATAACCTTAAGTTATAGATGCCTCCACTTGGACCATTTGATTCAAGTTTCATTGGCGATTTGTTAATTGTTATGTGTATATGTATTTATTTATATTTTTATAAAATTTGGAAATGAAAAATACAACAAGATTTAGCTCAAGTAATAATTTTCTTCATGAGAAGATTCAAAAGCATGTACAAACTCATTTGCCAATTTCAATTGGCTCAATTTTGAGATTGAAGCCCTTGTTCAGTTTTCCTCCTAATTGAACTTGGCCTTGTGTGGGGTTGTCTCTCCAAAAGCATGGGGCTCAGATTTGAGATCTTATACCTATAATTTAAGGAAATAAATTTGTTTGTGCCACCAAGCCAATTTTTTTAATTAATTTGATTTGATCCATATGAAACTATAAAGGCGGTAAAAATCTTTCAATAATTAATTAAATTCAACTGTATACATTACAATTTGAACTTGAGATGTCGTTTAAGCAATAATAGCTCTTTACCAACTTATTCCAACATTTGTTGGTAATTTTTTTTACTCTTATGCAACCGAAATTCAGAAGGTAAATTTTTTTTTTTTTAATAGAGAGGTCATATAACCTAAATTTCGATGGATTGCAATCGAAATTCAAAAGGTAATATTTTTTTCTTTTTGTTAATAGGGAGGTCATATGACCTAAATTTCGATAAATTACACAACAGAGAGCAGTCATTTCCTTTAAATTTACGGCGGCATGAATCGAATTATGTACCTCATGATATCCTTGGAGAGAAATTACCGTTAAACTTCTCTCTCATTAACTGTTTATAGAAAATTTTAAAAAACTCTAAATAGTTGTTTGACGACTAGTTACATTAACATGTCATCAATATGGGAGAGCATCGGGTCTAGTCAGTCGGGTCGAAAATTTTTTCAAAATTTTGGAACCGACCCGAAATTTAAAATTTTAACTCGGATGTCGGTCGGGTTTATCGGATCCCGATTAACCAATAAAAATTAAAAAACAAAGAAAAAAACAAGTGTTTGTTGTGTGATTTGAACCCACAACCTTAAAGAACCTCAAAGAATTTAGCCAAATAGCTCACCCCACACCACTGCGCTTATATACCATTTTACTTATAAAAAAATATATTTTACAAGTGAATGTCAGGTTTTCGAACTAGTAGGGTACAACTGAAAACTTACAAGATTTTCAAAAATGAGACCCGACCTGACTCGATTTTGGTCGGTTCCGGATCGGATAGTCGGGTCGATCAGCTTTTTACTCTCCCCTAGTCATCAATGCTAATTTTAATATATTTAAAACGATAAAAGAAATAAAAAAAATGCCTAATAATTTGTTCATAACTAAAATAAATATTTTTTTTCCTTTTTTTTTTGGTCAATATAAATATTTTTTTTCCTGCTAGTCATAGTCCCTAACAATTTGATCATGGCCTATAAAAACAACTTACGATGAATTTGTTCTGCTAATGATATCGTGCAAGGGCTATCAGCTACGAAGTTTCAGAAATTAGGCAGCCCCAGCTAATCATCTCAAAATATAATATATATGTATATAGGACCTAGTAATTAACTACTAATTGTCTCTTTTCTCCTTAATTATTGGTGTACAATTCTGAAATTTCTTTTTGTCTTATATATGGAGAAGGGCAGAGCCTCTTCTGACACTTTCAGAATGGAGAGAATTGGTCTGTCATTTTTAATTTCAAATAATTAATAATTTGATGAATTACATATGCATTTTTATGAAAAATAAGTATTAAATCAAAATGTTACTTTTTTTTTAACAAATACCTATAAAAAAAAAATCAAAATGTTACTTATTATTATTCAAAAAATAATAATTTATTTAAATTTTATCAAATACCTATAATTTAATTATTAATTTGAAATAATTATCTATCTTCTCTGTCTACTAAACTTTTTTATATAATTTTTTTAACTAATTCGGATTGAATGAAGTGAACTTTACACAATGACAAATAATTTATTTAAATTTTATCAAACACTTATAATTTAATTATTAATTTTGAAATAATTATCTATCTTCTTTGTCTGCTAAATTTTTTTATATAATTTTTTCAGTATTCTATGGTCATTTTAATTATTTTTTTTAACGAGAAGATTTACTGTTCATGCACTAACATTCAAACAATTACTAACTGGATGAAACCAATGAACATGCTTATATACACACGCACACAACCACACAACTAACAATGTGGGATCCCGAAGGACCAGTCCCTGTCCGGCCAACCCAGAAGCGAAGCCACCCAAGAGTGACTTCACTCCCGGGCGCCCAATTAGGTTAGACGATGTGACGGGCCTGATCCATCGGGCCATCCACAATCGCCAGCCGTGGCCCAAGTTCTTTTTTTTAACGAAAAGACTTACTATTCATGCACTAACATCCATGCAATTGCTAACTAAATGAAACCCATGAACATGCTTATATACATATAACCACAAACTAACGATATGGGGTCCCGAAGAACCGTCATTTTAACTAATTCGAATTGAACTAAATGAATTTTATACAGTGATAAACACTTCAAATATTTATATTTTCATACTTCAGATTTTGCACAATGACCTTTTTTTTTGTAAACCGCACAATGACTTTTATATATATATATATATATATGAAAAATTGCCATTTACCTCTTGTGGTTTGGCCTATTACATTTTTACATCTCTAATATTTGAAAACATATATTTTCATCCCTGATATTTACAATTCATGTAGAGACTAGTAAATATTAACTGTTACAAATATCAAAAATATAAAAATATAATAGATGAAACCAAAAAGATAAATAGCAATTATCCCTTGTGTGTGTATATATATATATATATAGGTGAAAAAATATTAATAGTTTTGAAAAAGAATTATATTAATTCAGGAATGTACAGAAACCGCTAAAAACTAAATAGAAAGGAAAAAAGGTTCTTCTCTGATCCTTCACATCAAAACATCTGGCCCGTCTACTGTCTGCTAACACACTACTACTACTACTGCCACCACACTATCTGTAACTCACAGAAAATTTATAATCATTATATCATAACCCTTCTCAGTACTCTCCATCAATCATCATCATCATCACCACCTTCTCTTTCAGTTCCACTTCTCTTCAATCGAAAACAGATTTTTCTTTCTCTTTCTCTCTCTTCATGGCACAAAACTTTGAACCCTTTCAGTTTCATGTCCCACAACAGAACAGAAGAAACAGGCTTAGAACCAGCCAAGAACAAGAACATCAACAACAACAAACTATCATGAACTCTTCTCAGTATTCAGCTCATTTTGCTTCTCTTCAAGAAAACCAGCAGCAAGGTTTATCTTTGTCTTTGTCATTTCAACTTGACAGCCATAGATACAATGCTGTTTCAGTTCTTGGAGATTTCTTGAAGCAAAATGGTGGCAATAGTGGTATTAGGAGTTCTGTACCTCTTGGTCCATTTACTGGGTATGCATCAATCTTGAAAAGCTCAAGATTCTTGAAACCTGCACAGCAGGTTTTGGATGATCTTTGTGGGACTGTAAATTGTGACGTTTTGGACTTTTCTTTGGATTGTTTGAGTGAAAGTGAAGTTATGAGAGAAAATGTTGGTTTTAGTGATCGAGTAGAACATCAATGGAAGAATTCTAAGCTTATGTTGATGCTGGAAGAGGTATGTCTAAATCAACATCTTTGTGCATGAGATTTGATTGAATATATTTTTTTTTTGTTCCTATTCATTAATACTTGATGCATCATTTTTTATTTAGCTTCTGTTTGGTTGTTGAGAAAATTATAAAAAATATTGTAGTCTTAAGAAAATTTGAACATTATTAAGGAATTCAGTGCATGCTTGATTAAACAAGCAATAATGGAACATAAATTTAGTGTACTAAAATGCCATTTTGTGTGATAAAATGAAATGAAACTCTTAAGTTATTGTGTTATTGATTTTTTTTTTTGTTTATGTTCATGATCATATTACACTATTTGCAAAGACTTGGAAATTTTTGCACCCGACAGTTGATATATTTAGGCCATCTCCAACCCATACTCAAAATGGGAGAGAATTTGCGTTTTCAGCCTCCAATCCATCCCCATTCTTTGCATTATTTTTGTTCAAGTGAACTTCTGTTCACTTGACTTATATTTGGGCTGATTTGTTTTTTTTTTTTTAAATTATATCATTAACTTTAAAAAAAATTTAATTTAGTCCAATTTCTCATTATAGACAGACTTTGTTTAAAAATTTAGTCCAAAATTTTATTATATATATATATAACAAATAAATATAACATATACTAAAAAAATTATACATTAAATTTAAATAATTTTATATTAAAAACAACATTCATTGCAAATAATATTTTTAATTTTTATTATTAATCTTCGAATGTAATATGTAATTTTTATTTTTAATTTTCAAATGTAATTTTTATTTTTAATTATGGTGTTTTATAATTAAAAAGATTAATTTATTAATCTAACATTATTTGATCAAGACTAAGATATATTATTGTGGATGAATTTGTTAGAATATAAATATTCAAATATTATAATATATATAGGATATAAAAAAGAATATACAGAAAATATTTTTTTTGGTGTTAAAAATGGTATAATGGGTGAGAGAAAAAGTACTGTAAAAATTGTATTTTGGTGTAAATTTAACACCATTTTGGAGTTGAGGGTTGGAGATGCTTAGAGTATAAATTGGACAATTATTCTTAGTTTATTAATATAATGTTTATTTTTTTTATCAATAATATTTATTTAACTTGTAGTTTTTATTACTTATCCAAATTAATTATGCATTTTATGAAAAAAATAATTTTATTTTTATTAAGTATAGTATTTATAGATATATAAAAAGAATTCAAATCAATTGATCAAAATTATAAAATAATTTTCATTTAAATTAAAAATTAAAAATATTAATTATGATTAGAGTATCTAATAAAATAATTTTCTATTGCTAGTAGTGCTAAAGTAATGTAATGCACTTGGAATTTGATTAGAGTATCTAATTAAATCCAAATTTACTACAATTAGATATAAAACACAACAATCAAAGATTACATAAAAGACTCTAATTTTTTAACAAAAATGGTCTAATTATTTTTTTCTTTTTTTAGAAATTTATGGTATGCATGTATGAGCCGTGTGCAACTTTATGCATAGACCAGTATGGCTCAAGTCCTTTCCTGTACATTCACAGTAAAAAGCTAATCAACGCATGCACCTACAGGAGGGCACTATTGTACATTTTCTCTTTGAACAGGCACTATTGTACATTGAACTGTGCATCTTTAGAGACAAACATAAATACAAGGAGATCTTGAATCTTGAATGTTTTAGATGTTTCTTCCAAGTGGGCTTTAATTAAAACTGATGATTTGATTGTCATTGTCAGGAAAACCATAGTGTGTCTTGGAAGAAGATATTTGATTTTCATTAATTTAGTATGGCTTTTGATTTCACAAAAGATGACTTGTCTTGTCATATTTAATCAAATTACTGTTCTTTTGTTGTTCTGTTCTCTTCTGTTTGCTTTATTTATTTTCTTTAGAAATTCTTTGCTGCTTTACCTGAAAATTTTTTGCCACATTGTTCAAAACTGTTCACCTTAGCTAGCTACTATTGGTCAAAATCTGTTGTTGACTTGCACCTACGGAATTTAATGTGACCTTTTCCAATTTGTAGCTAGTGATTGAGCATAGTTCATAGCTGGTCAGTTTATGGATAGTATACTTTAGTCTTTATATTGTTGCCTTGATGGCACTAATCTACTTATTCATATGTTTTCCAAGCTTAATCTTTAAAAAAAGTTGGAACAAATTGTCAGAATTCAAGAAGTTGGATCACTAGCGGTATAATCAGTTCTGTTTCTTTGTTCATTTCCGTTAGGTGTACAGGAGATACAAGCTATATTGCCAGCAAATGCAGTCAGTTGTAGAATCATTTGAAAATGTTGCAGGCCTTGGAAATGCAGCTCCATACATATGTTATGCTATTAAAATTGTTTCAAAGCATTTCAGTTGCTTGAAGAATGCCCTTTTGGACCAAATTCACTTTGCAGGCAAAACTTGTGAAGATGGTAATGAGAAGATTCCAAGATTTTGGGCAGCTAATGAACATGGAATTCAGAACCAAAATCCATCTCTTAACTTCAGTTTTCTTCAGCATCCCGTTTGGCGATCTCAAAGAGGACTACCAGATCATGCTGTAGCTGTGCTTAAGACATGGCTATTCGAACACTTCCTGCATCCGTAAGTGAAGTAAAACTTGATCAAAATCTTCATTAACTATGCAATGTTTATCTTGACATGCTTGAACACATTGGGTGCTTTTAAGTGTACAAGACTTCTCGTGTTACAAGGCATGAGCATATATATAAACATGTTATGTGGATTGAAAGAAATTGATTTTATGCAACTGTGTTTTGTGCATTGCAGCTACCCTACTGATTCAGAGAAACAAATTCTAGCTCAACAGACAGGTCTATCAAGGACTCAGGTTAATTTCTTACTTTAAATTTTCTTCTGTCGTTCCCATGTCTTGATTTTTCTTGAAAAATCAACAGCATTTAATTGAAAACTGTGCAGGTTTCGAACTGGTTTATAAATGCAAGAGTGAGACTTTGGAAGCCAATGGTGGAAGAAGTGTACAAGCTTGCATCACAGCAAACACAAGAACCATTAGAAGCAGTCAATAACAATCCCAACACGCCATCTGACATATCTATGGAGAAACAGCTGCAGGCTAGTCATCAGCAGAAGCCAGAACATGTTCAAACAAAGCGCCCGAGAAATGAGCTCACCGATATATCTGTGCAGAGACAAGAACAGAGGAGTGTGTCTTTTGACAATATGGCCAGGTGTTACCGAACTAGTATTAATGGAAGAAGCAATGGTGTTTCTTTGGCATTAGGACTTCATCAAAATAATGGGACTGATTTATCTCAGCCACTGCCCATCAGCATAGCTCACCACGTTAATCTGGAAATGATTAACATGATGAGTTCAGCATCAGCTGCAAATCTTCACCCACAAAACCAGCATTTTGGGAAGGACTAGTCGGGAAAATGCCACAAAATATGTAGGCTGTAGTTTGTTATTTGATTGTCCTTAAAGAACAACTTTTAGCACAAATTGAAGATGAAAATCTTTTTCTATCTACAATTTGATCATTCAGGAGACAAAGTGGATATGAAGGACCTACCATCATCAATGCTTCTTTTCCATAGCTGCAATGCTCAAAACGTACCAAGACATTTTGGTCTTGGTGGTTGAGCACTTACCAAAAATGTGCTAGTGGTGTGGGTTCAAACTCCATCACACCCCCCAATCCCCTAATCCCCCAATGGTTGTTCAAAAAAAAAAAAAAAATGCTCAAAACGTGGATGCTTCATGATTAATGAGATGGTACCATTGAATGCATAGTTCACAATCAAGAATTACAAACAATATGTTCAGAAAAATCATCAATTATAATTCCGAGTACACACTACACTGACTAGAGTCTACAGAGTGCAGAGACATCAATCTTTTTTTTTTTTTTTTTTGGAAATAGCAGAGACATCAATCTAAATACACGATAAAGTAACTAAAATAATTGGTGCCTGCTTCACTAGTATGGTTCTGGTGCTAACCTGTGGATTTTTCTTCTTCTTCAAGCATGGAGTTTCTTCATTGAAGCTAGTTTAAGGGCCAAGCCTTTGATTGGTTTGGTCAGAGTCACTGTGATATAGACCGTGAGCTACATAAAATGACCTATTATTACTTTATTTTCATTATAAAAATAATAATTTCTATAACATTAGATCAGACAATCCTTAACTAATGTAGGCGGTGGGGTTTAGCGCGCGCCCAAGTGTTGGTGACCACGGTACTGTGCAAGCTCAGGACCTGCTAGGAAATACAAAGATGGGCTTGAGGCCCATTATTGGAGATAGAGTCGCCACCCGGATGAAAATCGGGACACACTTACAGCAACTAGATTCCACGGAGGTACCCAGAAGTCGTCTTCAGAGATCGGGTTCGGAAACTGGGTATGGACTTCGAATGCCCACCCGACCTTACGGTCGGCCTCCGTTTTTGTTTTATATTCTATTACCTTTAATTATCAAATAATTTCCTCATTTAATATTGGTCACACATGCTTTCAATTTTACAATATTACCAACTTTACACATTAGTCTCATTTGCTTGATTATTACCTTGGCATGTGAAACAATTAATGAATAAAAATATTACAATCATTTATTCAATACAAATAGGGAAGGGATTAAGGATTACAAATCTTTGTACAATTATTACAATAATCCAATAAAAACCACTCAAGAACTAATTAATTTAGTAATTAAATAGTGATTAAGAAATCACTAAAAGAACCTACAACAAATACTATTAGTTCAAATCTCAATATTCACAACATTTACAAATGGCAACTCAAATCATATTTGCATGAAAGTAGACAAGAGTATTCACATAAAACATGGATTAATTACTTAGACAAATCATCATTTAAACAATTTAAACATGTGACCAACACATGAAAGATCAAACACTAACATATTACGTGTATTAGATACAGGAAATATACGAAAAATAAACCAAATATATACTAGAGTGAATCAGAGTTGTGATTAACTCTAGTAGAGATGAGGCGATCACCTCATCGATAAGAGGCGTCGCCTCTTCAACAGGGGATCACAGCACAAAATCACATATTTTCTTAGATGCTAAGAAATTCAAATCTACATACAAGTAAACGTAAAACAGAGACTCAAAACTTAAAAATTCAAGTATTCAAGTAATCATGCTCTCATATAACATCAAACAAAGCAACAAATACTCAAAATAAACCAAAAATCTAACAATTTGTGCTTTTAATGTGAAAATGAAGGATTTAAAGCTTGAAAATGAGAATTCTCACTGAATGGAGAACTTCTAGAGCTCCTAAC
>CATIWK010059771.1:0-11757 GCA_949634005.1 Mallotus japonicus | reverse complement strand
TATTTTGTTATAACAATTAAAATTATAAGGAAAATATGTTAACTTATTTTATTGTTCAAATATTTATTATAAAATAGCCTAACATAAAAAAATTGTTTTTTAAAATTTTTTCTAATTTAAATTTGATACTTGGATAAATTTTTTACTTAAGGACTCAATGTGAACAGAAATAAAAGTTCAAGGACTCAATGTGAACCGAAATAAAAGTTTAGGGACTCAATGTGCACAAATAAAAATGCAAGGGGTAAATCTCAAACAAAATAAAAGTGTAGGGGCCAAAATAGATGTTATGCCTAATTATTATGTTTACTATTCATTTTTTTTTTAAGGGTTTAATATTCAATATTAATTGCCGCTTAGCTATAATTAAAAGGAAATGACGAAGAAAATGGTGTTCTAAGGAGTGAACGTAAATAGAATTAAGGTTCAACTGGCTGAAGGTTCATTAGCTCACCCTGGCTAATGCCATCCTCATAGCCTAATTAAAGGGTTGAAAGCAGAACATGTATGAGTTAATTATAGAATAGAAGCCTAACCATCTTTTTAAGTATCTGTTAATAGATCCAATCTGCTTTTAAACTCATTTCTAAACTCAATGATTATACCAAATTTTTGGTAGTTGAACTCCTAATTTTTGCACTGTAATTAAAAAGAAATAATTATGCTAATTTAATATGATATTTTCATCTTAAAAAGTTGTCTTATTTTCAATAGATTGTTTTCAATTGTTTGTTAAGCCTTATAGAAATATGATAATTTGTGTAAAGTCGACTATAATAATTTTTTTTATAAAAAATATGAATTTTTCATTTGTTGAAAATTTTATGAAAGTACATTTTGATGAAAAAATAACAGTATAATCAAGAAGCAATAAAATAAAATTTATACCCGAATCGTGTAATTTTTTATTGCAATTCTTAATCGCATTAACTTTTAATTTGCAACTCGACAATGTATACATATCGCTCAATGGTTTTGATAAATCGTAAATTGACTCTATAATTCTTAAATGAGTTCGATTGTAAAGCCATTAGCAAAATTTTAACAACATGAATTAAAATCTATAAAAAAGATAACCATCAAATTAAGTCTATAAAGATATTAAGAACTCTATAAAAAAATTTCAAAAATTAAAAAAAAATCTATATTTATTAAAAAAAAATAAAGTGAAGAAAAATTATTGATTAAGAGAGAGAAAAAAGAGAGCTACTCTGATAATTTTTTTTTTTTGTCAAAATAAAATTTTTTTAAAAACTAAAGCAACAAAAGGAGTTCGTTAGGAATATTACAAAGCCAATCAAAAGGAAGAGAATTAGCTGATATAGCTTTAGAAATCCAATCAGCAGTCATATTAGCATCTCTTCTAACCCAGTTAAACGAAATATCTACAAACCAAAGTTTTTTAGACAAAATAGTTTTGATTAAACTTGTAATACTCCAATCATGCTCGTTCTGAGAGACGAGAGCTTGGTAGGCTAGCAAAGAGTCTATTTCCACAACACATTTCCTAAAACCAACAGACATAGTAAGGTCAAGCGCCAACAACACTGCTTCTGTTTCAGCTACAAGTGGCGAAAGAACTGCCTTCACATGAGCAGCACCATGAATGAGCTTCCCCGTAAAGTCTCTAGCTACAACAGCAAGCCCAACCTTTCCTGAAACATAATTGAATGATGCATCAACATTGAGTTTTAACATAATCTTTCAGGGGAGGACACCAATGCTGAACGTCATTAGCATTAGAAGAATCAACCAAGGTTGTCTCCTGAGAATTAACCCGAACATCCATAGCATTAACATCAGACAAGACAGTATTGATTTCATTATGCAACTTATACGCTTTCTGCAGAGTTTCAACAGGCTTAGGAACCTTCTTTTCAAACATAAAACCATTACATGCTTTCCGAATAAACCATCCAATAACTAAAAGCAATTCAAAAGCTTGCTCATGATCATGCAGAAGTCTAGTAACACAAGACCACCAATCAATTAAACTATGACTGAAACATGCTAGGAATATAATTAAGCGAAGAAGCAAACCAAGTTGCACGAGCATGATCACAAAAAAACAACATATGTAACATAGATTCAGGCTGCTTATTGCAAACACAACACATATCCGAAGAGACCATCTTCCTCAAAAATAAAGCTTCATGCGTGGGAAGCAAATTATTTAGAACTTTCCACCAAAACAATTTAACTTTTGGAATAGTGTTCGAATGCCAAAGTTTTTTCCAGATTGAAGGCTGAATATAACCATTCCTAGAAACAAAATCAAGAGTCCTATCACACAAGCAATGATACGTAGATTTTGCTCAGAAAACACCCTTCTTATCATGGTGCCAAACAATATGACCTTCAATATGAGAGTCACCAATAGGAATTTTTGAAATCCTCTCAACATCCTCTCTAGAGAAGAGCTGATTTAATAAAGAGAATTTCCAACACCTGAAAGAAGAATTAATAAGCTCCGACACCAAAAAAAGTTGGCAATTATCAGGCCTTTCAGTTATCACTTTGAAATCAGATGAAGTTGGAATCCATTTGTCATCCCAAATAGACACATAATGCCCATTCCCAATATTAAACCTAAAACCTTCCATAAGAAGATATCTAACTTTAATAATACTAGACCAGCCCCAAGAAGGTCTATACCCAACTTTTGCATTCAAAAGAGAACAATGGGAAAAATAAATCATCTTCATCATTCTAGCCCACAAGGGTTCAGAATTTGACAAAATTCTCCACACACTCTTAGCCAACAAAGCAGAATTAATGTTTTCAAATTCCTTGAATCCAAGACCCCCCTTATATTTTGATCTAGTAATAAAATTTCACTTTATCATATGCAAACTCCTCTTATTTAAATCTTTATCCCACCAAAAGTTTGCTATCAAAGAGTTCAATTTGTTGCAAAACATTCTAGGGAACTTGAAACATGACATGGCATAAGATGGCACAGCAGTAAGGACTGCCTTAATTAAAGTTTCCTTCCCTGCAGAAGAAAGAAACCTATGCTTCCAGTTATCAGCCTTTTTACAACTCCTCTCAATAATAAAATTCAGTGCACTCTTTTTTGATACTCTGATAACTTAAAGCATTAGAAACATACATTAATTACTTTATTATCATCCAAAAATTTATAGCATTCTCCATTTCTAGATCCATTTTGTAATAGCCGGAACCTTTATGATTATTGGATATGGGAGGCATCAGATTAAAAAAAATCTTGGTTTATGTTCTATTTTTTATAAAAATACTTCTGCTACCTCCATCAGATACGGGAGACATCAGATTAAAATGGTTTATTCCATGAAAGGCACAGAATTAGTCTTAAAAATGATCTATATGCAACATTCGGAAGCTATTGCACATGCTCCTTATGGCTTGAATTGTGGCTTTGGATAGTGGAAACTGAAGGGTTAACTTCATTGGAATGAACAGCAATGTAGTCATGACTCGTGACCAGCCATGAAAGGGTGTTTTAAGAGATGAAGGAACGTAAATAGAACAAAGATATGCATTTGACTTGGTAATATGTTTATTATTCAGTATTACAAGCATTAGAACAGTATGAATTACAAAAGGAAATGACGAGGAAGAGGGTCTTTTTTTTAGGTATTTAGGTTATGTTTGGCTATTTAATTTGTTTGTTAATGAATCTTCAAAGTAATACATAATTGTTATTGACATGGTAGCACTATAATGTTCAGTATTACACGTATTTAAAAAGTATGAATTACAAAAGGAAATGACGAGGAAGAAAGTCTTTTTTTTTTTTTTAGGTATTTAGGTTATGTTTAGCTATATAATTTGTTTGTTAAGGAATATTCAAAGTAATACATAATTGTTATTGACATGCTAGCACAATAATGTTCCTTTTCTCTCCAGATTCTAATAAAAACTATATATATTCAATTAGATCATGGCTCCATTGGTAGTTGTTCTTCTCCAAGGCTAACTACACCACTTTGATAATACAAGTATACGCCTAGCATTACATAGACGTTGAGACCACATTCAAAACAGAGCAATACAAAACCAATGTAGCACAAGTTCTGAACGAAACTATGATCAGAATAATCAACAATTGGATTCAGGATGACGGTTGGAGATCTTTCCACAAAAGGACTACTGAAAGAAAATATGCTAAAGGCAATGTGGAACAAGTAGAACACGAAGAACCACTGAAACATAGAAGCTTTTTTTTCTTGAAAAGCAAGACTTAGAGCACGATACCATGATGCATAAGCTGCAGGAACCCCGAGAACCAAGTAGGCAGTGGCCAGGAACAAAGATTGTACTTCTACTTCGCCCTGAATCCATAGTAGTCCTATAGCCATGACATTACATGAAAGAAACACAATGAATCCTAAAAATGTTGCACAAGCAACCACCTGCAACTTCAGCACAAACGCAGGACTTGAAATGTTCTTGTGGATAGCAGAAACTGAAAGGGGGTTAACTATGTTGAAGGAAGCACTGTGGTAATTGAAAGCCATCGGAAGGCTTAACCTAAGAGAGGAAGCTTGTGAAATATGGGGAGAAAGAAAGAAATTTGTTTATGTAGAACAAGAAGCAATTTTTCAATAAAGTAATGATGCAGGGTACGAGCTTATATAAGCAGAAGCCAGACCTTAATGGTAATAGACGTAAAGCAGGAGCAGAAAATCAAGAATGCATTAAGTGCAGCAAAGAATGAATCGCTTGACTTGTTAATAATATGTTATTCAATGCGGGTATTATAATACTTTTGACTTGTTAATATGTTATTCAATGCGCGTATTGTAAAGGGTTATTGTTTCACTTGGTCACTGGTATTAGCCTAATAATCAACAAATACAATGAATGCGAGGGAGGAAAAAGGCAAAAGGAAAAAGTCAGCATGATAAGGAAACTGCGTATCCATTGCCTCAAAAGAATATGTTGTTTATCCAAAATCAGTACTTCAAAACAACTTTAGTCTGCAGATTTCTGAAGCTAAGGAGAAAAAATTAGATGGAACTAGCTACACTAAACAAAAATTGAATTGCACAAAGAACTATTGATGTCCAAATAATGAAATAATAATGAACATAAAACGAGGGCTACAAAAACTAGATTACATGTATGGATATGACTCTGTATGTGTGTGTGTGTGTGGGGCTGTGGCTGAAGCTGAACTAACTGAACCAATATATTCAATCATCTTGGTCAAGTTAAAGAGAATTTAGAACTTAGTGGTGGTGCCGTCTTCTTCTCCAGCGTTGCCTCCCTTTAAAGGGGTCAATCCACTCCTTGTCTTCTTTTATAGCTTCATTCCAACGCCTCTTAAATATTTGAAGCTCCCATGTTGATTGTCTTCTAATCTGTTCAAACCATTCCGACTCAATCATCAGATTAAAGGGAACAATGCAAAAGTCTGGGACTAAATAATTCTTAATGGTAGTTCATATCAAGTTCTTGAGGGCATGATATAATTCAAAAACCCAAAACTAACCATATAATAGTAAACGGATATACAAGTGATGTCAGAGACACTGTTGCCTATAACAGTAACAGAAGGCTAGATACCAATCACAGTGGAACCTACTTTCAAACTAACTTTTTAAAAATCTAATAAGGTGTAGAAGATATAAAGTGAACAATCAAAACTACTCTTATCACATTAACTTACAGATGTTATGCAACCAAATTAAACTGAAGGCAACCAAACAGGCAAACTGGTAGAAACTAGAAAAACAAAAAATAGTCATACTAGAGATGATGGAAGACCAGGAAATCATTAGTCTCACCTCCATTCGAGAATCCATGGCTATAGCGCTATTTCTCTGTACACAAGGAGAGATGATTAACATACAAAAAGAAATGGTAAATCAGTTACAATAACTTATGTCATTGAATTCATTGTATGAATGAAAAGAAGCAGTTATTGCACATGGCAAGTTTACCTTGGTCATATCTTCACTGTGTGAAGTCTACAAAGATTGAGAAAAGAGTCAGTGATCAAATTGGATGACCATGAAATATAGTTTTCTATTCACAAAATATGCAAATTGGATGACCTTTTTTCCCGGAGGTCCACCTCCACCCAAGGATTGTATGCCCTGATGAACAATGTACTCACTATCAATGACCCCCACCTTCTTTGTGCGATCACCCTGTTCAATGCCACATTAGTCCATATTTATAATAAAATACTTTTTACATACACACACGCATATCTAAAGTAAAGAGTAGAGAAGAACATTAAAAAAAAAAAAAAAAGACATCATGAATAAAAATTCCCATAAAATGGTTCAATAAATGTTTTACAGTTTCACATAGATCATAAGAGTATTTTTTTTTTTTTTATCACAATCATAAGAGTATTCATGTTGCAGATGAATGTGCAATTTTACATGTGCAGTGGGGAAAACTAAGTGAAAGTAAACATGTTAAGCAAATTCATATCTTACTTGTGCGCAATATCCAAGTTTCATGTCCATTCCCCATCCATGAACTAGATCATTCTGAACAAGAAAGGTTATCATTCAGTCATGAGTTTGCAATGTTTCAAAACAAAATATTGAAAAGACAAGGCTTCAGTTAACATAATGGTTAAATTATAACACCTTAAAATTGTTCCATAATTGCTCAAAGAGTAATGATTTATGGTTTACATTCAAACAGAGCGTCATAAACATGTACTTGCTAATCTACAGTATTACAGTAGTCAACATTACAACTAGGGCCAAATCTAAAATCAAGAGAAATCTCTATGCAACATTTAGACACCACAATAAAACTGGAATACTTTAGATATGCGTGTGTATATGTAAAAAGTATTGGACGCCTGAAATTGAAGATAAGCAGCTTGAGTATGCTTCTAATGAAAATGCTATTTGTAAAATCTTTATTTCCTCCGAGAATTAGTTGGCATAACTTTAAAGAATTTAGAAATACCTGTATAACATGCCAAGCACAATACCAAGCATCTCTTGAAAATACTGGAGCCATACCTTCCACAAATCTACAAATGTAAAATAAAAAAAAAATTAGAATTCCCTTACGCCTGTTCAAGGGAAATATAGGATATCCTTCTACAAGTATCATAAGATAGTGTGAAAGATCATTGATAGAGTTGTGTTTGAGACGTATCTAGTCAAATGGTGAAAAAGATTTTCCAAAATTTGCCACAGAACATTAAGCTACTAGTTCCTCAAATTTCAAAATGGTTTCAAAGATGAAATTATGTATCTAGCACTTAACTTTCTGTCCATGTTTATTGATTCACAGCTTAATAGCTGGTGATAAAGAAGAAACTAAGGCCTCGGTAAGCAAAAAAAAAAAAAAATCAGAAGTAAAGAAGATGATGCTTGTTTATCAAACTTATAGGAGTTCATCATTACCCAACTTTCAGTAATATAGCTACGTGAAATAAAACAAAACAAAATTAAATAAATTTAAAATATCATAATACATTAACATACCCAGTGCACGGTGGTCCCTCGCTAACATCAGAACATTTGGTACTACCTCTGCTATCATAAACCCTTCTGCCAATTGACATTTCATGTGAGCATTAGAAGCATTAAATTGTAGGTCAACAAACAGTTGACAAAACCCATCCGACTTACCTATGAAACTTTTTCGTTCTAGCCCTTATAGTAATTCTATGATGTATGTCGGTTGAATTTGGATCTAAAGCTGGCTGAGATATCTCTAATCCTTCTGCTCGTACGATTCGCAAATATCTAAATACCAAGAGTAGAATGTTTGCTTAAACAGATATAAGCATCACACAACAAAAAATAAAAATAAAGTAAACAGGCCACTGTAAGTTGTGATAGCGTTTAAACACAGTTGTGAATCCTAAAGCATATTTAGGAGGCAAGACTGCAGAGAACACCAGTCACCACCATTGATGACATAATTAAATGAGGAAAAAACACAAATTGGAAAATGTCAAAGAAGAAAATGCGAATTATTTGAGGCCAAAAATACTTTTTGGATATATAAGGCTTTGAACTGATGATCACTTGCACCATTGTGATCAAAGCTCTATCACATCTTTTTGAAGAATGGGAAGGTCCAAGTCATCAAAATTTTTGAGAATAGCTCGTTAATCTACCTTCCTGGATTAAAATGCTTAACCCCCAAATCTTCATCCCAAAGAAATATGTAATCATAGGCAGACACAACAGCTGGATGCAGAAAGCGTTTTGCAAACCACCTAAAACAGAAACAGGAAAAAAACATCACAAATGGTTTAAAAGTATTAATACTGGAGCTAGCATGCAAATCAAAAAGGCAAATTGAAATGGAACCAGAAATAGATGGTAGGTGTCGGCAAATGGCTAAAGTTGAATTCATCCTTCGTCAAGCCACTTGGGACCCACTCAACTATAGAAAGAAAAGACTATATCCATTTTTTTGGGAAATACAAAATGAATATTATAAGAATAAGATCTGAAAAAATCTGCTAAGAAATTTAACTCCATTCCTACAAACTCACTCTGAAAGGTTTTATTTTCCTCAAGTGGTCTAAAACACAAGCAAATGAAACTAACAACTTGCACAAAACCTTTATGAAATTTCTTTAGCTACGAGACAATGAGTTTAACTCATGAAATCCTGCCTCTCTCTGCAAAGGCATGATTTGCTATTAAATGAACACCAAGACAATGGCATCAACTTTTCAAATGACACAAAATAAAACAAGCAAAAAGAGCACAAGAAAATTGTCAAGGTCAACCTTACCACTTTGTTTGGTTTTGAGCAACTATGTGTATGGCCTTGTTGCTCCATCCAAGATCCCACCATCCATCCACATGACCGTCATAATGAAAAAGAATAACTGTAAAATTCTCTGGAAGAAACTGAATTCAATGAAATTAGGCATAAAAAACTACATTTGTCTCGGAAGATAAGAAAACTTACACAAGACAAAACGAAATACCTTTTGGACAATAGCATCAACATTATGCTTTTGCTTAATACCAACTGGAATAGCCAGTAAGTTTCGGTGGGTAGAAGTATCAACCTGGATTGGACACAAATCATGAATAGCACCAAATACGTGATCAATAGTAAAACAAACACCAGAATACAAACAAATGTTATTTAGGGATTTTAAATCCATCATTCTTACATCATTCATCCACATATAATATGCAACCAATTATACAATCCAATATCTAGAAATACAACCTCAAATCATGCCAAAATACAATAGGATCCAAAGCTAACCTTTGACCTTGACCACAGAGGCTTCATCTCCAAATCTGAACTAGCTCGTATGATACCAAGAGGTAAACCACCCAATAATCCAGAAGCCAAAGCTGATTCCTAATTGTAATACCAAAAACACAATACAATAAAAAAAAATACTAAACATCCATTCAATATATTCAAGTCCTTAATAATTTTTATAAATTTCTGTCCTAGTCAAAAAATGCAAACAACATGAAAAATGAGGTTGCAATTTCCAGTAAGTTTTAATTTTATGAATTAAACAATAACAAGAACAATCTAGCAATTTCATGATCATCATCTTTTACCTTCAATGAGTCAAAGGGATGCATCTTTGCTTCCATCTGATAATGCCAGGAATATGAAATAGAATCAGAAAATTGGTAAGCACATCATTAGTCATCTCAACTGTAACAATATCTAGTAACATGAGGGAGATAACAGTACCTGTGTATGTTGATACTGATACATTGTGGTTCTATACACAACAAACAACATTACTATACACAAAACTCCCATAAATGGTAGCTGCTTCATTTTTAATCCACATTTCACCTATATTAAGAGTATAGAGTAAGACAGCCATCAAAGAAGGAAGACAAAACAGCTTTTTTCCAGTCTTAAAAATTACACATAAGTAAAATATGAAAAAAAATAAAGACACATACCGAATCAAAGAAGGGGTTCCTTTTCATAGATGATCTGAGTGACATCATAGACACCCAGTGGCACTATAATAATATACACATGACAAAACTGCAAAAACAATAGTGCATGCATAATAAGGTTAAGACAACAACTATAAAGGGTAATTTCAAACAAATGTTAAAAGACAGTTCCTTCAATTTCCACTCCAAAAATCAAATATCCACCATAATTCCAAGAAAAAGTTCAAATTTTGACTTTTTTGTAAAATATATATATATATATATATATACACTAGAATTAGAACTAAACCTACCAGAAAAAACTTAATGCGAATTTAGAAGCTTTCCAAATTGGATAATTCCTTAGAATAAAAGAAAATCAATAAATAAACAAAACAGACCAGATTAAACCAAAGTTGAAGGTTTTATAAGTGAATAGATAATAATCCAGTAGAAAATTACCCTGAGATTCAAATTGCTAAATACTGTTCTCTACCTACTTTGATTAAAAGAAAGACAAAATGATGCTCCAATCCTTAATTTTTCCATTTATAAACTAAACAGAAAACTCCCCAGTTTAGACGAATGCAAGACTGAAAGTGGTCAATGCGAAAAAATAAAAAAGAAGATGCATTAACCCAAAAAAAAATCATCCAAATCTAAACCTCAATCCAAAGCTTCCATTTTTAACCAAAAAAAAAAAAGGAAAGAAATCGAAATTCTTCAGGGAAGAAGAGAATCTACAAGGAAAATGCTTTAACTTTAAATGAAATAGATCTTGCTCATAATACTACAAAACCAAAAATTCCCTGGACATGTAAAAAAAGAAAAATTAATGGAGGAGCTAGCTTACATGAGCTAAAACCAAGAGAAAAGAACCAAACAGACAAAAAAAGATTTCTACGCTGAACAGTTCAATAAACCAAAATCATATATGATTGATTGAAACCAAATAAAAAGAAGAGAAACCTTGTTAAAATATATAAGCAGAGTGGTGGCCGGCCGGAGCTAGAGGCAGGAAGCTAGAAAGGCGGCGGTGGCGGCAGCGGTGATGGTGACGGTGAAGAAAGAAGGATTGGTCCGATCAGAAGATGTAGGAGCAGTAAGATTAGCAGAATCTAACACAGATTAGAATTTAGAACAGTGAAAAAAATTTTGAAAAAAAAGAAAAAAGGAAAAAGAAAAAGAGAGTTTTGTTTTGTAAGAAAAAATAAAAGAAATAAGAGAAGAGAGAGTCGAAAGACGAAAGTGTAGGAAGCGCCACGTTTTAAGGGAGACATTGTCGACTCTAATATAGGAGCAGCACGAAAATCAAATCACCATTTTTTTATTACTAATTTATTTATTTAAGCACATTTTAATTCTATACCAAAATGTAATAATTCTTCTTTGTTTATACCGTAACAGATAAGATTAATTTTCCTTCTTTTTTTTTTTTTTTTTTTTTTTGGTCAGAGATTAATTTTCCTTCTTTTTTTCCTTCTTCAACAATATGTAATACAGCTGTTTTCATTCTGGACTTTATTAATTTAACATTAATTTTTTTTCTAAATTATCGATATTCACCTTTAATTAATTTTATTCAATTTAAATAAAATAGTTTTCAATAAATCATAAAAAAATTTCAATAATTAATTCAATGCTACTCTAGTATAGTTTTAATTCAAAAGGTTATTTAAAAAGATCACAGTCTCTACTTGCTGATTTGGATTGTAATCTAAAATTAAAAATTTAATAGAATTAAAATAAATCCAAAATACCACCCACCACTTGGTTCAAGTGGTAAGGGTGGTGCCCATGACCCTTGAAGGTCATGGGTTCAAGTCCTAGGAACAACGTTCCTAGGCATTTAATCGTTGAGCTACCCGCCTTGGGCTGGCTAGTTCCAGCCACGGGG
>CATIWK010059731.1:0-24266 GCA_949634005.1 Mallotus japonicus | reverse complement strand
CTATTTGATTAAATTATTATGTATTTGAATTCTAGATACCGCATTAGTTAGTAAAAGAACTTGTGGATTTGTATTATGATAGAGATATATGTATCCTTATACTTGAATTGAGATATTGATGAATTTGGAGTATTTATGGTTGATGAATATTATTGGAAGTGTATTTCTTTGAATTACAGGTTTTTATACTCTACCGGATTTTCATCAAAATTTTTAAAAGTGATTAATTTTATTTGGTATTTTCTTTAAGGCTTACTGCGGGTTTCGAAAGCATCTCGTTTTCCCATTCCCTAGTGTCTGTCACGTGCCTCTGGGTTCGGGTCATGACATCGGGCTCTTTTGCTCACTTGAGAGGCCAAATGCTCACAATATGGAGAGGGTGTCACGAGGTGATCACAACCTGGACGAGGCTCCTCATTATCGTGAGGGCAGATCGTGAGGGGCTCTGTCCTCTTTTCATTTTGATGGCTTTTTGAAACTTTGGCTCGTGAGGGATGCCATGTAGCCTTGTTTTAGACATATTTGATTCTTGACTTGTGCCAAATGAATCTTGAGCTTAATGGAAGCTTATTCTTGGCATTTTGATGAATTAAGACCTTGATAATTGAATCTAAAACACACTTAAGTAAATACATTAGATTATTCAAATTATTTGTTAAAGTCAAAACTTTAGAGATTGAATAAACGTAAGGTCAATAGTATTTATCCTAATTAACTTTTGTTTTTTACATATCAATAATCTGTATATATACAAAGGGCATTATTATTTTATAAAAATTAAACTATTTAATTATTTACCAATACAAACCAAATTAATTAAAAATATATTCCTAATCTAATTAATAATATATTTTATTTTAATTAGTTTAACTTCTATTTTTTTCTAATAAAGCTTAAATTAACTAAAACTTTAGTTATGGTTTAGTTGAAAGTATTTTTCCTAATTAACTTTTATTTTATCGAATATAAGATTAAATAATATAACTTGGAAGTTTTCTTAAATCAAATTAAATTTAATAAAAAACAATTAAAATTTTAAATAATTAATTATAAAATAAATTGTTAATCAATAAAAATATACTGATTTTAAAAATTTTAAAAGAGTACTAATATTTAATTTTAAGAATATTGTATAAAATTATTTTTAATATAGAAAATTTTAATGTTGAAAGAGTATTATTTAATTGTTTAAGAAAATCATTAAAATTATAATAAATTATATATATATATATATATATATATATATATCTTGATATGGTACAAACATTTGTATTTATACAAATAAAATTAGAATTGTTAGATTATTTTTTTTATCTAATTACAACCATTGATTTTTTTTTTTTTGTATCAATACCCATAATATGCATCAATGACTATATTTAAATAAGTATTAATATGATGGTTAAAATTTCATTTGTATAGATACACATGTTTGTAGTGAATATTTAAATGTACGAAGGGGGAGGGGGGACAGACAAAATTACATAAAAGTTTTCACTCATTATTATATAAAATTTTAATTTGATTGAAAGTCTATTTCCTATTTTAATTAGGTTAACTTCTATTTTATCTCTAATAAAAATTAAATTAATTAAAATATAATTCTAAATTAATTGAAAGTACGTTTTCTATTTTAATTAGGTTAATTTCTATTTTATATTTCTAACAAAAATTTTAATTTAATTGAATGCATATTTTCTATTCTAATTAGATTAACTTCTATTTTATCTCTAAAAAAATTAAATTAATTAAAATGTAATTCTAATATAATTGAAAGTATGTTTCCTATTTTAATTAGGTTAACTTCTATTTTATCTCTAACAAATTAAATTAATCAAAATGTAATTCTAATTTAATTGAAAATATATTTCATATTCTAATTAGATTAACTTCTATTTTATCTCTAATAGAAATAAAATTAATTAATATATAATTCTAATTTAATTAAAAGTATGTTTCCTATTTTAGTTATGTTAACTTCTATTTTATCTCTAACAAAATTAAATTAATTAAAATTTTAATACTAATTTTGTTAAAAATATATATTTTTCTACTTTAATTAGGTCTACTTATATTTTATTTAATATAAATAAAATTAGATAACATATTTTTATAATTCTTACTATATTAAATTTAATAAGTAAATAATTAAATCAAACTTGATAAATTTTATGAAATAATTCATTAATTATGAAAATATTAATGGGAAAAATGTTGACAAATTGTTGTATCTATACATAGAAAATTCATAAAGAATATAATAAATTATTAGATTGTAACTTTATCAAATTTGTAAAAGTAGATTATTATTTAGATAAAATATTGATAGAGTATTGTATAATTGTTCAAATAGAAAATTTACTAAAATTGCAATAAATTACTGTGTTGTAATGTAACACTATCAAGATTGGAAAATTAAATTGACATATTAATAAAATAATATTCTTATTATTTTTAAATACTTATTAAATTAAAGTTTATTAAGTAAATAATTATAATTAATTAAAATTTTTATTATCTTGCATCTGTAATTATATCTTAAAAAATAGAGCATATAATTTGTTTGAAAGTATATTTTCTGTAAGAAAAGTAGTATAATTATTATTTTTAGATTTTTTATAAATTTTAACAAAAAATATTTAAAATTAAATTAATTAATATTTATCATTTAATTATATGTTGAACTTAAAAAAATACATTAAATTAATTTTTGAGTAAATAAAATTTTAACATTAAAATTATCAAAGAAATAAACTGTCATAGCCCAAATAAAAAATTTACTAAAATTGTAATAAATTATAAATTTAATGGGATTGTAATATTTAAATTGTTATATAAAAAATATAAATTTTATTATTTTTAAATTTTTATTTAAAAAATAACTAATGATTTTTTGTTATCTTATTATTATTTATGACCATAATATTTTTTTTTATATGAAATCAGTTTTAGAGTTCAGAAAAATTAATTATAAAACACATATAATTATTTAAATAAAAGATTTATTAAAATTAGTATGAATTATAACTATATTAATTTAATATTAAATTGTTATATAAATAAATAATACTGTTATTATTTTTAAAATTTTTATTTAATAATAATAATAATAATAATTTATTTATTATATATCACGAGTCTAAAAAGTTTTTGATTCACGTGTAAAGCACGTGATTGTTTACAAATGTATGTGTGTTTGTATATATATATATATATATATATATATATATATATATATATATATATATATATATATAAAATGTGTGCACGCATGGAAAAAGCAAAATTTAGCTAATTAAACATGAAGGTACTCATTCTAGTTATGATTGTATGAAGAAGGATCATTAGAAGAAGGGATAAGTACAATTTTGATCCATGTGGTTTTACCTTTTGACAAAACTAGTCCTGTGTTATTTTTTTAACTTTTAAGTACCATATGTTTCACATTGTTTTACACTTTAATACCCTTCTAATAAATATTGTTTAAAATATATGTTTTAATGTATAAATAATATGCATTTTCAATGCTAAAATCATATAATGAGTAATATATTATTCAACTAACTACAATAAACTCACAAAAAATCAAATTTAGATGTATTTTTAATTTAATTATGAATAAAAAGAAATAATTTTTAAAATAAATTTACAATATTTTTAAAAATAACCAATTGGTTGGATATATATATATATATATATATATATATTATTTTATTATAAAATAATGACGATATTAGTTAAAAGGGTACTAAAGTGTAAAATATGTGAAACACATAGTACGTAAAAACCAAAAAAAAAAAAAAATCACATGACTAGTTTTGCCAAAAGGCAAAACCACATGGATCAAAATTGTACTTATCCCTTAGAAGAATATACAGATGTGTATTAAACTTAACAAGTTAGCTAGAACAAAAAACTAATGGAAATTTTAATACGAAATTTTGATAAATTAGCAAGAAAATTATATACTAAAGAAGAAATTTTATCTTATAAAAATTTACAAATAGGAGAAATAAGTATAGTAGTAAAATCTTATTTCCAACCTCATATAATTCACCTTAACTTAGTTATAACAGATGATAGAATAAGACATAATTTAAGAGAGAGTATAATAAGAGAATTAGATACAAATTTAAATTATAATAAAACTGTTATAAACATATTTTCAAACTTCAGCCTCAGTCTTAGAGATGAAAATATAGACGAAATCAATTACAACTATTATGGCAAATGCACCATTAGTGACCCAACTTTCAATAAATTATTTCATTTTGAATATCAAACTTTAATTTATCTTTTTAGTACTCAAAACTTCAATTAAAGTATCAACCACTAGTCACTTGGTGGTAAAATGCTGATATAATCACCTATTTAAGAATATTTATATAATATTTTCTATGTTAGCTTTCACATTAAAATAATATAATATTAAATGCCCATAAGATCACTAAATTTTAATTTATTTCAATTTGGGTATTCAATTTCAATTTACATTTTTTTTAGTATTACACTAAACATTCAATTTAAATATACGTGATCCATCAAACCTTAATTTACTTCATGATCTACCATATTTAAATAATAATAACAAACATACATTTAATTTTAACTTAAATAGAATGTTTTTAGCCCCCCCAGCCTGGCCACTAGGCCAGGCTGAAGGAGGGGCAGACCCCCCCCCCCACCCAAAAAAAATTGGTAAAAAAAAAAAATAGAATGTTTTGCCATTAAAAAGATATAAATTATTCATTTCTATTTTTTAAAATTTATTTTTATCAAATGCTATAAACACAAAATCAAACTACCGTAATAAAGCCTAAACCTAGGGACATATAGCAATTAACCTTCCCCGGTCTACCACCTTACAAGACAAACAATTGTACACAGTGATACGTACTATGATTAGCCGACTATTTTTCGAAGTTTGATAGACAAACTAATCGATTGATCTGATTTTGTGAAGTCCAAGGAAAAATAGACAGCATACAGGTATTCGATAAAAACTAAAGTACCAGCAAAAAATAATCAAGGCACCAAATCAACAGCTTCAACAAGGGGGGAAAGCAAAGGGATTAGGGACAAACACCAGCAAAAAATAATCAAAAGCACCAAATCAACAGCTTCAACAAGGGGTGAAAGCAAAGGGTTTAGGGACAAACAAGTCGAGTCATACTTGAGAGGATAAAAACTCGATGATGGTAACACATTCACATTCACATTCGCGAGGGTTCTATCTGAACATAATTTTAGGGGAAAATTGTTGTATGAATCCGCTAACCAACAATACACTAAAAGATGCTGCCCAAAAAAGGATATAGTACAAAATCTATAGGATTCCCGAGTTCTTCACCAAAACCATATATCTTTGAAGGCTCAAGGAAGAAAATTGTTGCCAAGTTTAAACTTAGCCGTTCATCTCAACACCACCCACCAATTGGGAACACCTACAAGTATATCAATTTAACGATAAATGGGGTAAAAATTCAAAAGGCTATGTTGTAGCAATCTCTTATCACCGGCACTTGCTCAAAGAGACAGGTTACAGAAAACACCCCAGTTATAGTCTTCGGCAAAGAGATTACTTTCATCAGTCAGTCGTACGGTTTATACACAGAGCTCCATCAACAATCATGTAGAGACTGCAAAAATATCAAGAACAGTAATTCAAAGTGTCATGATACCAGTAAAGCTCTAAAGACTAAGCATCCCAATAAAAAATTGACGATAATAATAATAATAACAAAACTACCTCAATTACCAGTCAACTTGATAACCAACAATGTCATTGCCCTTGGCTAAATGACAGTAGACGTTTGACTAGATCCTCTTTCAATGATTCAGGTATCTGTGAGATAAAGGTCGATTTGGCCTCTGTAATCAACAGTTTCCTGCAAATTAAGTCAAACACAGATTGATAATGGCATAACAGCAGACAAAAAAAACACATCACTAGATGACCAACTGGAAGACACGTTCAACTTATGACAACAAAAAGAATTTCAAGACTTGCATTTGCCCTATTCACTATGACCTACAATTATCCAACATTACCATAATGGTGCTCACACTGAAACAAATGAGTAACTAAATAGCAACTGTATTGAATATAAACAGTGATCAATCAATCTGTAACTTTAATCACCATCCTCTCAGTTGTTTTCTATTATCACACTCACAAAACCAGGTTAGTTCCATAAATCAAATTGATGAAGCTCTTTGCAATTGGTCAAAACATGTACACTACACAAACGCATTGACAAGAACAGAAAAACGATTGGAAATAAGAAGCTTAGCTGCACATACAACTATATTTCAAATCCCTAGTTGTGTTATATCATATTTAGGACACTGATCAGTCAGAAAAATGCTCAGAGTTGAAGTTAAATAAAGCTGGCTTCAAAAGCAAACATGATTTTTTTTTTTAACAGAAATTTACAAAGCAAAAGATAAACAATTTGATATTGAAATTATCCTTCAGATATAATCATATTACATAGGACAAAAACAGCAACAAGCTTCTTAAGAATTCTCCAAGATATATGATGTCCAAACTTATATAAAATTTAGCGCATGCATGTCATATGAAGTTACGAATGACTCACTTTAGGTCAATATCACTCGGGAAGTTTCCTGATTCTCGGGCACATAACCTCTTCCTTGAACACATAAAACTGTATACCTTGTTGGACCACCCACAAGATCGCAAAACTGCTGAAGCTTCTTGGTTGAGGCTGAAACATTAAATGAACACACAAATGAACAAAAAAAATAAAGGAAGAAATTATTTATTAAATAATTAACATGTGCAGCATCCAAAGAGTCTACCAATTGGAACACTTGAAACAACCACATCCCCAGCTTTCCTATGAATATATCCCACCAATATATTCACTAAATAAATACAGCAACAATATGTAACCTTTATGACATCAACTTGGAAGCATGAATGATATGATTCAAAATTAATACTCAGCTTAATCAAGCTTTGATCCAAACCGTTTAGATCTGGGATGAACTAAAGAGTATATGACTCAAAAAAAATTGTGAAAAAAATAACCTCAAAAAATCACAAACTGACAAATGTGATAACCCAATTAAATACATAATTTAGTAATTTTCAAGACTTAATTTGCATAACTTATTTAAGAAAAAACAATTAAAGAAAATTAGAATTCAAAATACACTTAAATATATAATTTAGTAATTTTCAAGACTTCATTTGCATAATTTATTTGAGAAAGAACAATTAAAGAATATGAGAATTTAACGTACACTTCTTTCAACTCTTTGACTTTGGCTCGAGACTGAGCATCCTGTGCCAATAAAATGCAAGTATCCTCCTTCAATTTTCTCTTCAACTCTGGAATGCCAGAATGGCAATTAACTACACCATTTTGTAATTTATGGTGACCAGGCCCTTTTTCTGTTGATGCCTGACCCATAGTACCATTAGAGACGTACAAACTTGGCCTTACTGAACCCAAAGCACCATTTCTTGCAACACCATTTGCAGTTGCTTTTGCAATTGCTTGGCAAGTTTCAACATCATCAACCTTTTTACTCTTGTTACCACCATTTCCATTGATTGTTGATGGCATATCTTTGTCATGTTTCTCCATACAAACTGTGTCTTCTGCACACCCATTCACTTCCACATTTTGACTCCTATGACCATTAGCTTTCCTATCAGCACTTGGTGGAACCTTTTTTGAAACAGGGTTCCCATAGATATTAAACTTTACCCGTGGACTAGACGGCACTTTATCAACTTTGGACATGGTTGGAAGATCCTTGCACGATGATTGTTCAACACCTAGCTCTGTATGCACTGCTTTGGGTGAAATAGCAACCTTTGGAATTTTAGATGCCTCATTGCCATTGCCATTGCCATTACATGCTTTCACTCCATTGGCAGTAAAAGTGAACCCTGTAGATCCCGGCCGTTGGTCATTGCGAGAGAAGAACAGAATATAGACCTTCTCTGACAAGACATCCTGCAGTGTTGAAAGTGTCACATATGAATCATTGCAGCAATACCACCGACCCATTGCATCCTGCACATGCATAATCAGAAACATATTAGACCAATTAATCTCATTGCTTTTCTAAAACCTTTTAAAAAATAGATAAATTTAAAAGAGCAGGTGAACACATGCCTTGATGTATGCATAGTAGTGTCCAGATTCTGGTGAGTATCCTGAATGCACAATGGTACCAAAAAGATTATACTCTGGCCTTGGATCCTAGGATGGGAAAAGAATAAATAAGCAAACAGGAAAAAAGCCACTGGTTCAAATATAACAGGACAAAAAAGGACTGAGGCAACTGGATTTTCCCACAGATGAACAAAATGCCCAAGCAATCATTCAAATTTCTTCCAATTAAAAACAGAGTCACAAAAAAGAGAGAATTTGCATTAGATATTACTACAAATTCCAACTAGGAAATGTCAGATCCTTATTAGCATTTCAGGTCTTACAATATATTTACCAATTTAAAATTTCAATGATGTTCTTCTGTACATTGGCAGTTTGGCACAATGTAACAAGTGATGAAACAGAACTTTGAATTTTTAAAATTGTCACCACTATAGCTATGCATAACAAATTTAATTGAGAAGCTTATTGGTTCTACGCATGCTATATAATCTGGTCTATTAGTGATGTTACTCAGGAATAAGCTTTTAGTAACATGGCTATTGAATAAAAAGAAACTTTATGTTGAGCCGATTGCTCTTCCAACTAGTTTTCAAAGAAGAGTCAGTACATGACTTCTTCTTCCAGTTTACTAAAGAGAAAGAAGCTGTAAGGCTGTAAGATAGTGTAATTGTGAACATGGAGACTGGTAGAAAGAAATGATAATCTCCTTCGGAAGGAAGCATCAACTACTGTTCTTCTAGTGGTACTAAGGTAATTATCAGATTATTCATTCAGAGTTGATCATCAAAGCTGCTTCTGGCTATCTCAGACATAACATTCCAATAATATTGAAGATGATTTGACTTGGAGGAATAAGGATGTAGCACAGTGGGCAACTTCACAATCATGTTTATGATTTATACAGGAAAGTATACTCTAACTGCAATGATAAATTACAGTACACGTATTTATTAAAGGTGAAAGAAGATTAAGGCACAAAGGGGTCCTGGAGCTTTAAGCACAAGACTCGGACACACGAGGGGCAAAGCCCAAAAGAAAGAACATACCAAGATTAATTCAAAACAAGATAGCTATTAAAATAAATATTACAAAACATAGAAGTCTCTAGCACCAATTATTTTCAAACCAAGTTAAAATCATATATATAGACATAACATATTATATAATTTATAGGTTGATTTGCATCAAAAAGCTTTTACCAAAATCAAGTAAATAAAATTTAACCCCAAAAGACAGCATGTTTAATTCATGATTAACCTTGGGATAAATCTCATAACAGAATCGAAAAACTTAACAGCAGAACTAATGGTGTGTGATGCGGGTGTGGTGGTGGTGGTGGTGTAGGAGGAGGTGGGGGGAGAAACCCTATGTTGCATAAAACCATCACAAGAATGTCCTCTGCCCATTGTGTAGACTAGCTGATCCTAGTCTAAAAAAAGCATGGCCTACCTTACAGTTGTTACCATTTAATTTGGTTTGCATAAACTCATGATAGCTTAGCCCCATAAATATTAAAGGTTATATATTACAGAGGCATGCCCCTAGGCACACACCTTGCAACTTGACAGTAAGGCATGCACCTCGTTAAAATCACTTGCCTTTAATTGACTGAATAGCATATTATCTTATTTCTTGCACACTTGGAAAAAAGAAGTTAGAATAACAACATATTAATATATCACAGGCATGCGCCTTAAGCACGCACCTCACAAACTTGACAATAAGCCGTGCACCCTGTTCAGGTCACTTGCCTTTAATTGATTGAATAGCACATTATATTATTTGTTGCTGAACTATTTTTCAACAAATGAACACAGGTTGAGGATGTAGCATGTGATGGCATATAGGATAGGGAGTTCCTATTGCAGAGTAATAAAAGACATGATGGAAGTCACTTTTTGCAATCTGGTTTGATGATCAGAATGGCGGATTAATCACTTATACTTCACTTAATTCCCTACCATACTTCTGCTGTAATTCATAGCTAGCTTCGGTTCCTAGACTTCAGTCTTAAGTTTCCCTTTTTATTGGCACTTACACTGGATAATCACGTTCCCTAAGGTTTGTTATAAACCCAAAACTTGTCCCTGAGTCTAAACCACATTGACAAAGAGACACAAATGGAGAATAAGGACAGGTAGACATGTCATATTGGCAACTAAATAATTGTCAACTCTTCATTGCCAAAGAGAATAAGCAAATTGCAAGAGATGTATAGATGCTCCGAAGGTCACAAAAGAGTTGCAAAAATTCAATTCATGGCTCTCCTTCATAACAGCAATAGCACAAAGCACCATTTCAGAACAGAATTCTCTCTTCAAGACACATAAAGCAACAATGGCCAAGGAACAGTCAGGGCTGTCATAAACATGAATCTTTTCCCCTGCTCCAACTGGGGAATTGTAGCTGATGCACAATTCGCAAGAATCTGAAGTGAAGTAGAAAGTCAAAAGCAAGGCACAATCACAAAGCGCAAAAGTGCTTGCCCCTCAAATTCGAAAAACAAGCATCTTAAATACTGTCAACAAATTATGCAACAGCAAAAAACAAGCATTATACACATCTAGGATAAAATAAGAAAGTCTTTAAGATAAAGTTTAAAAAACTTGTTGATAAAAAAGCAAAGGCAGATAATTAATGAAACTAATTCCTTGCAAGTAGAATTAGAAAAAGTTCATGTTTGAGAGTAAAAAATCAGATCATTGTTAATTCAAAAGCAAGGCGTACTCACAAAGCATAGAAAATAGGTACTCACTCAACAAATTTCTAAAAACAAATATCTCATATATAATAAAATAAAAATAAAAATAAAAATAAAAAAGATAAACAACAGCAATAACAAGCACGTTATACACCTTTAGGATAAATAAGAAAGTTTTACCACCAAATAGAAAGAAGTGAAAGTTTTACCACCAAATAGAAAGAAGTGGAAACAGTAATTAATTAGAGTTAGCAAACGAAATAGAAAAAGTTAATGTTGCAGAATAGGAATCAGAACCAAACTTCCTGCTAGTCAAAATTTAGAAAATTTAAGTACATCAGGTTGGAAATAAAATTCAGATCAATTAGTTATATAAGATCAGATTACAGTTAAATTCAGAATAGCTGGTGATGGGATAAGTAAATCAGATTCTAATAAAATTCAGGATGTTGCAAAACAAAATACAGAAGAGCGATAATCAGAAATAAACAGTACAAGGATTAAACCATAACAAAAACATAAATATTTAGAAAGACTAAAAACAGCAGTTAAAGTTGAAAATATTAAAAAAGAAGAAATAAATAAAAACAGTTTTTTAAAAAAAAAGTAAAAGACTAATGCATAATTAGAGTACAGACAAGTTCAGTAAAAAAGAAAGCCATAAAAGTTCATAGAAAAAAAAAAACAAGCAGAAAGAATTTGTTAAAAGTCTCTCTGTTAAGGAAGTAATTAAAAATACACTGTTCTAATACATTAATTTTCCTAATTGACAAGTACCCTAGAAAAGATTCCAAATTGACAAGAACATCACAAGTGGATGACCAAGGCTTTTTAAAATAGATTTTTGGCCTCTATTTAAAAAGGCAAATGGGTCTTTAACACCTCTCAAGTATAGTCTCTCATGAGGTGCCTGTTTTAGCACCACAAATGAGCACCAAGCAAAAGATGCCTCGCTGGGAGTCTTCATTGCTTCATCTAAGCACCTAGGCATGTGCCTAATCACATTGTACTACATTTCCAACAAAAAAATAATAATTTATGTCATCAAATTCAACCAAACCATGTGCCTTCTGTTTTATGTACATAGCAAACTGAACCATATTCATATGCAAATAATTAATTGCAGTTATTTGACATTATAAACCAGCAATGATCAGAAGAAAAAATTAAGTGAGCATAATTATTAAAGGTTCAAGGAGATCAGAGAGCCTAGGTGCAAGGAACTTGCCTAATAGAGGTCATGAATAAAAGCAATAAAATTCGCAATGAATTAACAAACATTCATCTCAAATTCAAAATAATGTCTAAACAGAAAACATGAATAAAATAAGAGCATATCAAACAATCATTAAAAAAACATTAGCACCTAAACTATAGTGTCTAAAAATCACACTTCAATAAGATGAAAACAAAACTTCTGTACATGTAAAAAATAGAGATGGACTGACTTTGACTTATTGGCTCATATAAAAAATTTAATCCCTTGAAAATGGGTCAGAATTCACCAGAATCTTGCATACAGTTATTTCTTTTAGAAGGGAATCCAGCATGTGGTTTCACACCCCTTCCAGGTGAGTTTAATAGATCCTCCTATTCAGCAACATATTAAATGAAAAAAGAAACAAAAAACACATAGTAGCCAAGGGAAAAAAAGAGAGACTAAACTAAGGTGAGGTAGAGCACTGAAGCATGTGAATGATATAAAGAACAGGCAGATTTGAGAATGCCTGGTTGGATTTCAGAACTTTCTGGTACATGGACACTAAAATCTGACAAATGGTAAAGTTGCAAGCATAGCTGTTAAAGGCGCGTCTCAAGCGCACCAAGCACAAGCCCTAGCAACTCAAACATTTAAAAGGTGAGCAATGTTAGGGAGGCAGGCCTTATTGTCAAGGCATGCTCCTTGTACAAGGTGAGGCACACGCCTAGGTACGCCTCTGTAATGTTTAAGTTTCCAACTGTTCTTTTACAAATTTCTTTAATTGTTTCTTCATTTACATATCTCTAGCATTGATTTGTATATGTAAGAGACCATATAAACTTCTTACTCATGCCAAGTTCAAATAGATTATATTATTTTTTTTTTAAAAAAAAAAAATTTTGACTCATTTGTGAATCATGTCATTCGAGTGCACACTTGCGCCTTCAATAATGGTTGCAAGTCTAATTTTAGAGCATCCCTACACGATGTTCTGATGCAATTTGCACCTCAAGCACACCCAAAATCTATGCTACAGAAAAGAATGTTGAAGAACTCTTGTATAATGGCAATTGTGTAATCCCCATAGAACTCGGTTGGCATTTTTTAACAGTAGCAACTTTTGCAATGGTGATTTCAATGGGGTCTCGCACAGCTTCCTTTAAAAATATGATAATATATATCTGAAAATGTGATTTTGTGACCACTGAAATGCTATACAACAGCCAACCTTTCATCCTGTGGTAAATCCAGAATGAGGTAGAGAAAAGAGGGACGAGAGAGAGAATTTATGAATAGAAAGGCACAATGATAAAATTAGCCTATCACACCACCAGAGACTGCAATTAAAATACAAAATTAACAAAGTAAAGTCTTCCATGTTTCAGTCAACTAGATTTTAGCAACAATCAATCTCGTCAAGGATGAATAACAAAAACCATATGAAGCTGGGAAGAAATTTGAGCCCATCAACTGCAACTCCACAGAAAAACACCATCCTGGTTAAAATCCAGGCACTCCTTCTCAACCAAATACACCTAATGAATACAAAAACAGAACTGTGCTCCAGCATTTCTTCATTTTTTCTTTATACCATAATTCTTAAAATTCAAATTTTACCAACCAAGTTCCAAAAAAACAGAGAGGAAATTTTACAAACCATAAAGAAATCCATTGTTTCTCAAAAATGCCAAGTATCCTAATTTCAGAATCAAATGGACCAATAAAAAACAAAGCATAGCAGGAAAGATACACATGACTCAAGCACAGAACACAAGCACCCAAAGAAATTAATAAAAGAAATTAACTTCTGCAAGTTACCTCAGACTTCCAAACGTAATTAACAAAAGTAAAAGTAAAAGAATTGGGTAATGAATGCGATTAATAGAAGATGCCTCGTGATAGAGCAAGAGAAATCGAGAAGAAAAAGAAAAAAATTCAAGGATTCTTCAACTCTAAGTTTGCTTATCTGGCCTGTAAGAATTATATTTATAAGGTATATTTAACAACAAGAAGCTCCATCACTCTCAATCATTGGAATTTCTCAAAAAAATAAATAAATAAATAAAAGAAAACTTTGCTCAACTAAAAAGTATGTCCTTTTCCCTATTAAGTTAAAGAGACTTGACACGGAGTCATGCATATCCATTCTAGTTGCAGGAATGAATGAAACCCCAGTTTATATATTTTACAAATTTAAGCTGTATAGTTTACAGCCATCATTTTATCAAATAACCAAGGTCCTAAAGAATAAAACTTCAGATCAATGTAGACAGCAATCAAGAGTATTTTTGTATTCAGTACTTTACATGGTTTACAGCAAATAAATCTTAATTTTTGTGTCTGAGCTGAAGTCAGCCAGATTCCCAAAGTTTAAGATGGTCTACAAGAATTCTGCATGCAGATAGTTTGCTCAACATCAATGAATGTTAACCTCACAAAATGAGGACCGCCCACCTCAAACATAACAGAGATATGTATACTACAGCATACAAGACTTAGCTAGTTCAGATGATGATGCACTGTGAGGACTAGTATATGAACCTTAGGGCTTATGTCTATATAAACTTGGGTCTCCATTAAGGAATTCTAATTTTAAAAAACAAACTTGAAATTCCTTCCCTTGCCCTTCTATTCCTTCCCTTGGATTTTTTCCATACCTTCTATCCCATGTAACTTTTATGATTTGTTTGGTATTTGAAACTAAAACAGTCTAATAAGACAATATCCTATCACACTTTTATGGTTATCATTAAGTTTTAATTGTTTTTTTTTTCTCAACACTAAAACTAATTGGCTTATCTTACTGGTCTGCATTAATGTTTCTCTCACTTGTTCGTAAAAAAAAATTTTGTGCACACATGATAAACTATAAAGCAAAATCCATCTATATCTCCTGCAATCAATATATTTCTTCATATTTCTTGCAATCTTCAAACATGTCAAAAATAAATTTGATATTGAAAGTTATTTATCCTAGTGGGTCATCCAAAAAGAATGGATTTTGAAAAGAAACAGCTTATAAAGATCATGTTGTTTTATTTCCTTTAAAATGCCTTATGTTCATATTTAAAAATGTTACCACTATGATTATTCATATGCCATATCATGATGCAATTATGATATGAAGTTAACAAGAATGCCACCCCCAATTTTGCCCCACCTATTCTTTGGTCCTTGGTTAACATTTATAATTTTACTTCCATTTAAGTAAATTCAGCTACATCATGCAAAGTGGGAAGAAATGCAATTGGCATGAAAGAAAATATAGAACTCAAAATTGTATATACATCACTAAGATTTGAGGATAGTAGGATAAAGACTCCAAAGAAAAACCTAGTAGCTCTGTTGGAGTGCATTACACTAAAAGTTCATATGAATAATGTTAGTAAAAGTCTACCTACTGAAAAATATCCCCTTTGAAGTTTGAATTAATATACAATAGTAAGGTCGGGGCAATTGTGAGATCTAAACTAGTACAAAACCTATGAAATACTAAATGAAACCAAAGCTTAAGCATGTACAAGCATATTCTTTACTCATCCATGTCCATATATGATAACAAAGACACCTACTGATAGCCCCATATATTCCACTGAATTCCTTTGAATAGAAGAATGACAAATATCTCCTAAAATATGAATATACCAACCAAATTAAACAGAAAAATGAAATTCTTTCAATTATTAAGTTTCCTTTTAAATTTTAATTGCCAAATTGCATAATAAAGCTCGTTTGTTTAAATTGTGATAAAGTAGATGGTATCTTAAGGATCTCAAGGTGTAGCAAAATCTCTAATTCTCTTTCCTCCCTGTAAACTATAACTATTTGTGCAAGTCTTTCCTTTTATTTTTGCTCAATAGACTTAACTACTAAGAATTATTGTTTTCAGTTTCGATTAAGATACCTCTTCATTAAAATGAAAAAAAAAGTTGCATAAAATATTTCACTGCGATGAGACTCCCTTATGAAAAAAGAAAAAACGGAAAGTGACCTAAAAGCAGTAACAGTATTGAGGTGAGAAATATTTTCCTTTTTAAGTACAAATAACTTGAATGTGACTCATGAAGTACTAATCAGCATTATAATAAACCATATGCTACTATCATCAGTTAATATATTTAACAAAATAGAGATGCTGGAACAAGGGTGCTGTACGCAGGTGATTCTGGACATGGTGGCCCACTAGGATAATCTTCAAAACTGGGAAAGAAAAAAAAAACCCTAAACAGCACAAACAGAATCCATATCTTGTATGGAAATTGAATTCTTTTGTAGCGATTCAAATTGTCAGGCAAGGCTTTTTATCCAAAGAAATCCTACTAACATGTTGACATCCATTATAAAAAATAACAGTAATTTTGACATGCAAAGCAAACACTAATAGTTGTGGATTTACCAATAGCTAATTTCTACAAACACTTATAATAACAATTAAATATAGAATTCAATTATCACGTCGTAACTATTAATGATAGCTTGGGAAGCTATCTTAGAGAAATTCAGGAACTTTATTTAAACAATAGAAGAAGAAGCGGAATTGCAACGAGATGAAGCCAATATACAAGGTGGTCAAAAAAATTCACAAATAGATTTATATCTTGTAAACAATCTAAAAAAATCTATATCACCATTGAAGAAATCATTATTTCTATTATTGTCTATATTTACTTCAAAAGTTCATCCAGGTTGATAATGTATGCTTTACCCAGTTGCCACCTCTGTATGTACTAACCATGTTAAAGGGGGGGTGTGAGCGTGTGTGTCTGCATACGCATGAAAAGAAGTGCATGCTTTTAAACATGCATGTAGATTTTATTAGTCACAACAATCAAAAAACAATGGCCAATTGGCATACCTGGCTTCCTTTGCACATGAAGCTTGAAAGTACAAGAACTTCTTCAAATGCAATAGCCTTGTCGATCTTGCCACCAAATATGCCCTCAAATCTCTAACAACACCAAATATAACAACACCTCTGTTTAGAGAAAAACATCGCAATAACAGCAATAAATTCATAGAGAAATGAAGAAACTGAAAATAACCCACCTTTAGCTGGATTACCAAGATATTAGGTGCTTGACGAATTGACATTTGCTTCCTTGCTGCAACCAATTTCTTACAACTAAACAAGCATAAGTCTCTTACTTGTATAAACCCAACATAAAAAGTAAATAAATAAAAATTAAAAAAGTCAAACATATAAAATACAAAAAGTTGCTTACTTTTCACATCTGTATTTGTTGCTACCATCCAAAATCTCAGGCTGAAAAAACTTTTGCAATGCTTCTCTGAGAGAATTACTGTGCAAAACATCAAGACTAATATCCATGATCTCATCAACTTTATTTGACTCAAAGTGACATGACAAACACTTAACCTGACTCTGCAAAGCACCCCCAAATATCTCCTTAACAGCACTAGTAGTATCATTACTACTACTATTATTATTAACCCCCTTGCGACGCAGCTTCATAAGTCGCAAGCAGGTATTATGGCAAGCATCAATAACATAACGCAAGAATTCATGTGCATCTTCTTGGCGACCGCCCTTGAAGTGTTCGGCAAAAATCCTGAGACAACTTTGGATTTTAGCAGGAGTATCTAGGGTTAGGTCTACACTTAAAGACCGAACAATTCTTTTCTCTAATATACAAAAGGCACACTCGCGCTTTCGCTCACCGTTTGAAAGCGAATCACCTGCAAAAAAAAAATTAATGGGCAAAAAGAAACAAAAAAAAAAGCTTTGAAACGATAATTTGTTGCAGCACTTACAGAGAGAGGAGTGCTGAGAACGGAGGCAGAAATTGGCGAGAGGAGGAGTATAAGTGAGACACTGAAGGACGCTATTGAGATAACAAGAGTTGCCAAGATTTTTTAAACCTAGAGGAGGACGATTTTTCCTTTTTGGACTCGATTGCCAACTCATCTGCAATTGAAATCCCATTCATTAATAATAATAACAGAAGCAGCAGCAGCAACACCACCATCAATATTTATCCGACTATGATGATGATGATGTTGAAGATGATGATCTTCTTCTTCCTCCTTCATTTGAAACGATGCCGTTTCTCTTTCCCGACCACCACCGTTGCTTGCTTAATCTCAATCGCAATCGCATCGCTGTGGATCGATGCACGGACTGATTAGATATCAGAAATTTTGGGCATTTCTCGCAGAGACTGCGCAAATTATCAAACAAACAAAGGCCCAATTGTCAATTTTTGTGAATTCTTGCGAATTTGCGAGGGCTTGTTTTCCCTCTTCCCCTCTTTGATTTTCTGGTTGTGTCGGAGGATTTATTGTCAACCACAATTACTTTAATACCCCTTAGGTTTTGCCACATTTATCAGTAACTGCTCCCCGCATCCAAAAACCGGAAACCTTATTATATTAAGGATAAATTACTAATTTTCAAAAAAAAAAAAAAGGATAAATTACTATTTGCCCCTTTTATTTTGGCCTATTATGCTAATTCATCCCTAACATTTTAAAATATATTTATTTATCCTTCTATTTTGGTGAAATAAATTAAAAAGTCCATCTGTTATTTTTTTTGTTAGTTAGACGTTAAATGGCTATGAAAATACTAAAATACCCTTTTATCTTTAATCAAGAGTCATCTTTAATTTCTCTTTAAAAAAATAAAAAATAAATTCTGAAGTTGAAGGCAATTTTCAAAATCGAAAGAAATTGAAACCAACCCAAACAAAAGTGGTCCATTATCTTCCCCATCTCAAAATCTTCCTCTAAATTTATTTAGATATGTTATCTCTTTGTTTGTTCTTTAAAGCCTTCCCTACAATTAAATTTTTTTTTAAAAAAAGGAAAAACAACCCAGTTCAATAAAAGGTGAATTCAAGAATTGAGCTTTTGCTGTTTTTTAATGGGTTTGTGTTTAGGTGATTGAGAGCAGCAACCCTTTGAAGCATGGTGGACGTGGTTCTTTACCTTTTGAAGGTGGTAGCCCGTCCGATCTCCTCTTCCTTACCGACGGTGGTTCTCTCTTCTCCATGCAGTTCGACGTAAGGGTTGTGTGATTGAGAGCAACAACCCTTCGAAGCATGGTGGACATGGTGCTTTGCCTTCTGAAGGCAATAGCCTGTCTAATCTCCTCTTCTTCATCGGTGGTGGTTCTCTCTTCTCTTTTATTGCTTAAAGTATTTATAGTTATTGATTGAATAACTACAAGCAAGAATAAAAAAGTACTTTTTAGAAGCGTTAGATTTCTCTGCTTAAAGCATAGTTTATTGGGATTTGGAGAATTTTAAGTAAAGATGACTGACAAATTCATGTTGAGAATTAAGAGGGCTACTACTGTCCTATCAAATTTCTAAAAAGATAAGGCTGAAGATGGTGCTAGAAAGATTGGTGGCTATGGTCGTAATTGCCTTAAGAAGTGCTGCATTCAAGGTATTTTGCTAAAAGAAATGCTTTTATAGATTCTTATGTGTGGTTTCTATGTGGGTACCTTTTCTTTTCTAGGATTTTTATTCGTTGAGGTTTATTTTGTAATTGGGTTTTTGTTCTTTGTTGGTTGTATGAATAGGTGCTAAAATGATTGGAGATATTGCAAAAAAAGTTGTTTTAGACAAAGAAAAAGACTTGCTAGTTACAAATGTGTCCATGTAAAGAGTATAATCTACAACGAAGAAAGTGAAAAATCGATTGCATAATTGCATGGAAGATTTATTGTTAAATGATTATTTAGTTACTTATATTGAAAAAAAGTATATAATGGTGTTACCAATAAAAAATTTTCTACAATCTATAAATATATATAAAGTTGGGTGCCAAATTCGCACTAGTCATCTACAGTAAAAAAAAAAAAAACCTTCGATTTCATGTTAATTTCAATCATGCCACCTTATTTTGGCCATGTGATTTATCCATTTTGCCCTCATTTGCAGGAGTTGCCCTTAAAAGAAACGGTGTCATTTTACACAAATGACATTATTGCCACTCATGTTGTGTATTTCGGTTATGTCATGCCCGAAATTATTGTCATTTCACACTCGCAATGGTCATCTACAGTTACAAATGTACCTTCGATTTCATCTTAATTTCAATGATGCCACCTTTATTTGGCCATGTGATTTATCCATTTTGCCCTCATTCCCAAGAGTCGCACTTGGAACAAACGGCTTCGTTTAACAAACACAATGTTATTGCCCCTCATGCTATGCATTTCGGTTCTGTCATGCCGGGATTATTGTCATTTCCCCCTCTCTTATTTCACGCCTTAACCCTAAACAACATCTCTTTTAGTTTCTTTTTACCCTCGTCGCCTCCTCCTCCTCGTCTTTCCTGCTTCTCTTGCTTCTCGGTCTTTTCTTGCATCTTTCTTCTCCAATTCTTTCTTTCACTTTCTCTCATTAATTTTTTAGGTTTAACAAACAACACCTGAGATTTGTTGGCCATTGTTTAAACTTTATTAATATTCAGAGGATTGCCAATAAACTTTCCTTTCTTAGTACTAAACTCATGTGAAATTTTGATAAGAATGTGATTTCACAAAAACCTGCTTTTCCTATGCTGCATCAGACTTGGGCTTCATGTTAGCAACCATGTCATCAGATGATGATTTACTAACCATTATAGCTGAAGAGATCTCCAACCTTTGAATCTCTTCGAACGAAATCTCTTGCTTAACATCTGCCGTTAGCAAGAGCACCACCTCCACCAGCTCCACCTCCAGCATCCATGGAAACAACAGAGCTATCTATTGAGATTGAATTGAATTGTGAGGGTTGTGCAATTATTAATTAGGTAATTTTACTTTTTCTGTTGTTGATACTGCTCTTCATATGATATTATTATTGATTTTATGTTTTTTATTGTATTGATTTTGTTGGGGTTGTTGTTGATGGTGGTAATATTAATAATAGTGGTGGTGTTGAGCGGTGGTGCGTAAAATTTGGTGCCGGTGATGTAGATGATGGTGTTAAATTTGGTTACAGTAAGTTAGTGAGTGACAGTGTTGGGATAATGGTAGTGTTATAACCCGGTTTTTATGAAATAAATTATAAAATTAAATATTGAGATTTGCAGTGTAAATAATATTTTATTTTGATTTTATATTATTTTATTATTTTATTTATTTGTGATATCTAGTTATTTGTGAATTTAATTAAATGTTAGTGTATTATTTATTTTATTATTATTTGACTTTATTATTAAATTCAAATTAAAGCTAAATTTTATTGTATTACGTATATATTATTTAGTGTTGAATATTATTATTATTTTTATTGCGAATTATTGGTGTAGTGTATTTAAAATTGTCAAGTGTATATTTAAAATTTTAAATATATATGTGGATATAATTGTGTGGTAGAAAATTTAAAGTGGGTGGATTTTTTTTTAGAAAAGAATATTTTAATGTTATATTATAAAAAAAAAAAGATTTTTTTTTAGCAAAACGTGAGTGGACAGTGGCCACTTCTTTATTTCCTCTTTGACCCGTTTTGCTTCTTCATTTCATCATCTTCACGCCATTTTCATTTCCCCTGAACTTTACTTCTTCCTTCTTCTTCTTGATTTGTCCAACCACGTCACCACCACCAAGCCACCTAAAACCACCACGCTGGACCGGCCACCAGCAGCAACAGTACGCAACAGCAGCAACAACAGCAGCAGCGACAGCACGAAAACAGTCCCTGTGTGAACAGTGCAGTCCGGTCACCGGTGAGGAATCCGGTCGAGCTTGGGCTAGTTTCGAAGCTCACGCTACGAGCTTCGATAATCCATAGTTGGTTTTGCGAAACTCGACCGGTAACGACTCCAAAAACTCGATTTTATATTTTGGTTAATGCTTTGAGATTAATTGTTATTTGAGCTAAGATCTATCTAAATATCATTTTTTTTTATTTTTTTGATATTATTTGAAAAATTCAAATTTTCGGGTCTCGGTTACTGTTCACACAGTCTCTGGTTCGGAAATTTTCATATTTTTATTAAATTCAACGTATTATTTAGAGCAAGTTTCGTGAAGGAAGTTTATTTAAATTACGTACCGAATATTTATTATGAATTTTCATATGTTTATGTAAAAATTGTGATTTTTGGAAAAATTAGTATAAATTAGTAATTTTTATATTTTAATTGAAATTATTATTAGTTATTATGTTCTGGGCAGTTTTTGAACAATAAAAATTATTAAATTAATTTTTATGAATTATTTATTATTTTTAGCTAGTTAGTAATAATTTCCGGAAAAATAGTCGAATAATAGTTTTATTTATTATTTTTAAGATTAAATTTGTTTTTAGTTATTTTCATTATATTTTTGACAATTTAAATAATTGCTTGTAATTCATGCTATTTAATTTTGAATATTTGAAGAATAGATTTTTATTAATATAATTTATTTGTAATGAGAATTTTATTATGTATTTTGTAAATAAATATCTTTTATGCTTTTATTATGTCGATAAATTGATTTGTGATATTTAAATGAGATTTTATGATTTTTGGTGAATTAATTGATATTATTATTATTTTATTGATTGTGTTTGTGTTGGTTCTCGGTTGGGCAATGGATTGTAGTTTGAGGGCCCAACCTGAGAAGTTGAGTATTGTGAATATTTGAAGTGTGTTTTCTGTGCAGGATCGGTCCTACTTTTGTAGGGAGACGTCCGTTTTACAAAGGGGACTCTGCCGAATTTTCGGTAGAATTCTCGTAAAACATGACATCGATCAATAGTTAGCTTTGAGTTCTGTCGAGTCGTGTTCTAGATTAAGTCATTCTGTAGAAACTCTAGAAGTATTAAATTAGGAATATTATTCTGATAATAATATTATTGTTATTTTTATTTTCTTAGCTGTACCGCGAGCTAGGCCGACCAGACTGGGCCAGCCGAACCGGAACAGAGGAGTACAGCAGTACTGTGAGTTATTATTATATGTATACATTGCATGTAGAAAACATCATTGGCATCCATCTTTTGATAATATGAGTTTTAATATGTTATGTTGCACTAATTGTAGATTACTATTATTATTATTGAATATGTATATGTGCATTCATATATATGTGAACATTATATTCTTGATTTGGATGCTGTTTTATATGTTGATGTGAATTGCTAATGTGATGTAATTTTTGGAGGATAGTAGTAGAACGTGATAGGGCTACACTAGGACTGTTGCGAAACAGTAGGCTAGATATTAGAATTTGTTAAGTATTGATTGATATGAGACTATATGAAGTGGTATATGGATATCCGGATTTTGAGATTTGTGGTTTAAGAAAGGTAGCTAGACTGCGGGAGCTCGATTGACATGGTGTCTCGGGGCCGGTCCACTACCAAATTAGAAAAGAGAAATGTTATTTGGATTCAAGTGAGCCTCTTGGCCAAAGAGTTTTAGTGGAAAATAATACTTGAGGTTTCGATTTATTCTAGGATTCTACTTCGATCCTCCACCTGAAATCTTACTGCATTTAATTATTTTGGCATGAAATGTGATTTTGAGCATCTACATCACTCGCTTGCACCTACTATGTTGGCATGAATCATATTATTAATCATACGCTTGAAATGTGTATATAATTATAAATGAATATTTAAATATTATTTTGATGTTTGATTGCTTGTATGCTTAGGTTGCATGTATACATATAATAATAATTCACTCAGTGAGGTCTGACCCACCTCAAATATTTTTTTTAGGACTCTTCTTGTCAAACCTTGTGTAATAGTTCTCTCTACCAGATTCTTTCTCCATCGGTTGATTTTGTACATTTTGGATTGATCACTTCCTGTGTTTATTAGACGCTGCAGTAGTAGTTATATGTTTTTGTTATAGTGTGTGAGGACAGTATTGATCGAGATTGTGTACCTAACTGTTTGTAAAATAGTTTTGTGTTATGTTAATGAAGAGTTTCTCATTGTTATTTAAAGTTTTAAATTCTGAGGCATTTTTATGAATGTAATTGTCGTATATTTTATTTTAAGGCTTGTTACGGGTTCCAGATACGTATGAATTTCTGTTCCCTAGCGTCGGTCATGACTTCTCGATTGGGTCGTGACAAAGTTAGTATCAGAGCCTAGGTTTAGAGTTGTGGACCTAGGTTAGTAAAGTTGAGTTTCTTTGAAACTACTGCAGCAGAAATTAGGTTCGACTATGTCCTCGATAAGTCTTCCTTGTTCCAGTTTTCCGCATAATCGCTAAGATGTCTGTTTTTGTCTGAATTGTGTTTTGGGTT